>JAJOOI010004158.1:0-2500 GCA_029582585.1 Solanum bukasovii
AACTCGGAATTGAGCAAACTCAGTGGCGTTGGAAAGATCGTTCCAAGGGCTTTCCAAAAATAACTGGAACTACTCCTGGATCATCCTGAGCTAGGAGTTATGACTGCTCAAAGTTGGCCAAAAACTCACTGATTTCCCACACTTACCCAAATTTCCAGATTTTGAATTTTTTCCAGAAGTGACTACTTCCAATTTCAAGCTTCTTCTTATTCATTTTAAATTGTCGGAGTTACACAATTAAAACGAAATTACATATAAACCCTCATAGAACCTCATTATAAAGTCAACACAAAGTCATAGGCTCTTGCTTAACCTATCATTTTTTTTCCGAGTCGTTACAGGCTCCATTGGTGGAAGAACCCATGGATGAATAAGCTTCACATACCTTCAATCAAATCGCTAAACAAAGCTTGAATCAATGGGGAAAATCGCCTAAGGTTGTAGCCCACTTCTCTTCTTCTTCTTCTATTCTATTGAGATGATTTTTGGAGGGAGTTTTGGGGTCTTTAGATGAATGACTTAAAGTGATTAGTTTAGGGGTATATTAACTATTTATAGGTGGTTATTTAACTATCTAACCGACCCCCTGTAAGCCCTTAATTAATTAACTAATCAAATCCCAAACACCCAACTCTGCTCTAGATTGGAGAGCATAAAACCTATTCTTCTTTTGAGGCTCCACATCCCCACTACTATTGGCAACTTGCTTCCCTTCCCTTCTTGTAACCTTAGCCTTAGGGCAATATTTCATCTTGTGGCCACTCTCACCACAACTAAAGCAACCCTCTCTACCGGCCAAGTACCTACCCTCATGCCTCTTACCAAACCTAGCACAAGAGAGCCATAGGGACTCATTACTTATCCCTTGTGGTCTAGGGGTAGACACACTCTCATCCTTATGCTTAGGAGCATTAGAAAACACTTGTCCAGAAAACTTTTGTCGATTCTTAGAACGACCATGTCCATCGGACCTATCATGAAAGGACTTATTATCATCCACCCTAGACCTTTTTTTCTCTCTAGCCCTTTCCTTCTTTAGTTTTGACTTTTCTATTTGTTGGGCAAACACCATCAACCTTGAGATATCCATATCATCAACAAGCATTGCCGTACGACATTCTTCTTCTACTAAATCAGACACCCCCGTCATAAACCTATTCATCAAATCCCTTGGACTAGCTACCAAGCTTGGAGCATATTTAGACAAAATGGTTAATTTCAAAGAGTACTCTTTAACACCATACTTCCTTGCTTAAGGTTGATGAATTCTCCCAATTTGGCTTCCCTCAACTCCCGAGGAAAGAACCTATCTAAAATTGCCAACTTAAGAGCTTCCCATTCTATTGGGCCCGCTCCTATAGGCCTACTATCTTTCCATTGCTCATACCAAATTTGGGCAACGTTTGTCAATTGATAGGCGGCTAGTTCCTCTTTCTCAATTGAAGACACCCCCATGATTGCTAGCACCTTATAAACCTCTTCTATGAACCTATTTGGATCTTCTTCCACTTTGGTACCATAGAACTCTGGGGGTTCATTCTCAAAAACTCTCTCACCCTAAAAGCACCCATTCCTCCTATAGGGTTGGCCGGAGCCACCACCTCTCTATTGTATTGTGCCGTCAAGGCTTGAGCCAATAGTTGCATAGAAGCCCTAAACTCTCCAAGAGTGGCATTCCCAATTGGAGGGTCATTTGGAACTTGAGGAGGAGCTTGATATGGAACTTGGGGAGGAATCTCTTGATCCCCAATGTCTTCTCTTTCTCTCCTAGGATTAGCCCTAGTATTTTCCAAAACCTGAAAAATCATAGGCAAACCTTAGAAGAAAGACCAACTAGAACTAAACTTTTATGGCACGACTAAGAGAATGAAGAAGTGAGACTTTTCCTAAGCATCCAATAGCCTCCTATTCATAAAATGTGTCGCGACTCATACCCATGAATAAGACTCTACTTAGACGTGGTTTGAGACATCCTAAAATTTATCCCAAAACCTTATGCTCTAATACCAAGTTTGTCACGACCCGAGAGCACCCCCTAGTCGTAATACGGCGTACTTGACCCCGAAGGGGTCACATACAAACCCTTAGCACATTCTTAACATAAGATAATAGAGAATATGAAAAAATTTAAAAACTTTTACAATCAATGTCTTATTTCATAAAATCAAGTGGAAGTTTAAACTAAACCTTTGTCTCAAACCATCTATTTAACTCTTCAATAAAAGTCTTTGGGACGCATCCCATACAAAGTATAAAAATATAAAGAAATTACATAAGGAAATAAAGGGTTCGTCCTCAAAGCTATGAGGACTCACCAATTCTTCAATTCTTCTAAATCCTTGAAACTCTAGCCTCCAAAGCAACTCAAGCCTCCAACCCTACATTTGGTTAGAATGTAGGAAATATACGTTAGTACAAAATATACTAAGTATGAAAGCTAGCACAACATCATAAGAGCATCTCAAAATGGTTAGTCAACATAAGACATAAGCATAAGAGA
>JAJOOI010004158.1:7500-80516 GCA_029582585.1 Solanum bukasovii
AAAAATCAAGAAAAACACCTAAAATAACCTCAAAAAATTACCGAATCGCACCTGTCACCTTAGAATATCGATACGAATAAAATATCAAAATTTCACATTTTTTCGTGATTGCCAAAAAATTATCAAAAATTTTAATTCGTAAACGTCCGTAAAATATAAAAATCTAGAATAAGATATAAAAACACCTCAAAAAATTCCCGAATCGAACTAGTCCCTTAGAATATCGATACCAATAAAATATCAAAATTTCACATTTTTTCGTGACTGTCAAAAAAATATCAAAAATTTTAATTCGTAAATGTTCGAAAAATATAAAAATCAAGAAAAAGACATAAAAACACCTCAAAAAATTCTCGAATCGCACCTGTCACCTTAAAATATTGATACGAATAAAATTTAAAAATTTCACATATTTTTGTGACTGAGAGAAAAATATCAAAAAATTTAATTCGTAAACGTCTGAAAAATATAAAAATCAAGAAAAAGACATAAAAACACCTCAAAAATTCCCGAATCGTACCAGTCAACTTAAATAATCGATACGAATAGAGTATAAAAATACCACATTTTTTCGTGACTGCCTGAAATATATCATAAATTTTAATTTGTAAACATCTGAAAAATATTAAAATCAAGAAAACGACATAAAAACACCTCAAAAAATTCCCGAATCGCATCTGTCACCTTAAAATATTGATACAAATAAAATACCAAAATTTAATATTTATTCGTGACTCAACCAAAAATATGAAAATTTTTAATTCGTAAACGTCCAAAAAATATAAAAATATAAAAATCTAGAAAATGCCATAAAAACACCTCAAAATATTTCAGAATTGCACTTGTCACCTTAGAATATGATGCGAATAAAATATCAAAATTTCACAATTTTGTGTGACTGCCCGAAAATTATCAAATATTTTAATTAAAAAACGTTCGAAAAATATAAAAATCAAGAAAAAGACAAAAAAAAACGCATCCAAAAATTTCCTAATCGCACTTGTCACCTTAGAATATCGATATGGATAAAATATCAAAATTTCACATTTTTTCGTAATTGCCTAAAAAATGTCAAAAATTTTAATTCTTAAACGTCCAAAAAATATAAAAATCAAGAAAACTACATAAAAAAAACCTCAAAAAATTTCCAAATTGCACATGTCACCTTAGATTATCGATACGCATAAAATATCAAAACTTCACATTTTTTTGTAACTGCCTGAATTATATCAAAAAATTTTATTCGTAAACGTCCGCATAATATAAATATCAGGAAAGAGAAATAGAAACACCAAAAAAATTCACGAATATCACTTGTCACCTTAAAATATCTATACAAATAAAATATCAAAATTTCACATTTTTTCGTGACTGCGAGAAAAATATCAAAAATTTTAATTCGTAAACGTTTGAAAAATATAAAAATCAAGAAAAAGACATAAAAATACCTCAAAAATTCCTGAATCGCACCAGTCACCTTAAAATATCGATACGAATAGAATATCAAAATACAACATTTTTTCGTGACTGTTTGAAATAGATCACAAATTTTAGTTTGTAAACGTTTGAAAAATATAAAAATCAAGAAAACGACATGAAAACACCTCAAAAAATTTCCAAATCGCATCAGTCACCTTAGAATATCGATACGAATAAAATACCAGAATTTAACATTTTTCATAACTCACCAAAAAATATCAAAAAATTTATTTCGTAAACATCCAAAAAATATAAAAGACAGAAAAATACCTCAAAATATTCCAGAATCACACTTATCACCTTAGAATATCGATACGAATAAAATCTCAAAATTTCACATTTTTGTCTGTGACTGCCCGAAAAATATCAAAAATTTTAATAAAAAAACGTCAGAAAAATATAAAAATCAAGTAAAAGACAAAAAAACCACCTCAAAAAAATTCCTGAATCGTACCTTTCACATTACAATATCGATATGAATAAAATATCACAATTTCACATTTTTTCGTGACGGCCCAAAAAATATCAAAAATTTTAATTCGTAAATGTCTGATAAATATAAAAATTAAAAAAGACATAAAAACACGTCAAAAAATTCACTAATCGCACTAGTCACCTTAGAATATCTATACGAATAAAAAATAAAAATTTCACATTTTTTCGTGACTGCTCAAAAAATATAAAAAAAATTAATTCATACAGGTCCGAAAATAAGAAAAATACATAAAAACACACCAAAAAATTCTCGAATCGCACAAGTCACCTTAGAATATCGATACAAATAATATATCAAAAATTCACATTTTTTCTGGACTTCCTGAAAAATATCAAAAATTTTAATTCGTAAATGTCCGAAAAATATAAAAATCAAGAAAAAAACATAAAACACACCAAAAAATTCCCGAATTTAACTTGTCACCTTAGAATATTGACAGGAATAAAATATCAAAACATCACATTTTTTCGTGACTACCTGAAAAATATCAAAAAATTTAATTCCAAAACATCCGAAAAATATAAAAATCAGGAGAAAGACATAAAAACACCTCAAAAATTCCCGAATTGCACTATTCACCTTCCCGAAAAATATAAAAAAAATAACTCAAAAAATTCCAAAAAAAACTTGTCACCTTAAAATATCGATACGAATAAAATATCAAAATTTCACATTTTTTAGTGACTACTCGAAAAATGTTTAAAAATTTAATTTCCGAACTACCGAAAAATATAAAAATTAAGAAAAAATATAAAAACACGTCAAAAAATTCCCAAAACACACAAGTCAACTTAAAATATCGATACGAATAAAATATCAAAATTTTACATTTTTTCGTGACTGCCAGAAGAATATCAAAAATATTAATTCGTAAACGTCCAAAAAAATATAAGAATCAAGAAAAAGACATAAAATTCCTCAAAATATTCCCGAATCACACCAGTCACATTAGAATATCGATACGAATAAGATATCAAAATTTCACATTTTTTCGTAACTGGCCGAAATATAATAAAAAATTTAATTAGTAAACGTCCAAAAAATATGAAAATCAAGAAGAAGCGATACAAACACCTCAAAAAATTCTCAATTCGCACCAATCACCTTAGAATATCAATACAAATAAAATGTTAAAATTTCACATATTTTAGTGACTTCCCAAAAAATATCAAAAAATTTAATTCGTAAATGTGGGAAAATAGAAAAATCAAGAAAGAGGGATAAAAATACCTCAAAAAATTCCCGATTCGCACCAATCACCTTAGAATATCGATACAAATAAAATATCAAATTTTACATTTTTTAGTGACTCACCAAAAAATATCAAAAAATTTAATTCGTAAAAGTGCGAAAAATATAAAAATCAAGAAAAAGAGATAAAAACACCTCAAAAAATTCCCGAATAGCACCTGTCACATTACAATATCGATACGAATAAAATATCAAATTTTCACATTTTTAGTGACTTCCCAAAAAATATCAAAAATATTAATTCTTAAACGTTCGAAAAAATGTAAAAATCAAGATAAAGACATAAAACCAACTCAAAAAATTCCTGAATCGCACCAATCAACTTAAAATATTGATACGAATAATATTTCAAAATTTCACCTTTTTTCCTGACTGCCCAAAAAATATCAAAAATTTTAATTCACAAACTTTTGATGAATATAAAAATCAAGAAAAAGACATTAAAACACCTCAATTTTTTTTTTGAATCGCACCAGTTATCTTATAATATCGATACAAATAAAGTATCAAAATTTTACATTTTATTATGAATGTCCGAAAAATATCAAAAATATAATTCGTAAACATCTGAAAAATATAAAAATCAAGAAAAAGACATAAAAACACTTCAAAAAATTCCCGAATCGTTTCTGTCAGCTTAGAATATCCATACGAATAAAAGAATGAAATTTCACATTTTTTCATGACTGCCCGAAAAATATCAAAAAATTAAATTCGTGAACGTGCGAAAAACAATAAAATCTATAAAAAGACATAAAAACATCTCAAAAAAAATTCTGAATCACATTAGTAAACTTAGAATATGGATAAGAAAAATATTTCAACATTTCACATATCTATTTAACTTTCCAAAAATATGAAAAATTTTAATTCACAAACTTCCGAAAAATATAAAAATCAAGAAGAAGATATAAAACATCTAAAAAAATTCTGAAATCGCACCAGTCACCTTAGAATATCGATACGAATAGAATGTCATAATTCCACATTTTTTTGTGAAAACCCAAAAAATATCAAAAATTTTAATTCGTAAACGTTCAAAGAATATAAAAATAAACAAAGACATAAAAACACCTCAAAAAATTCCCGAATCGTACCAATCACCTTAGAATATTGGTATCAATAGATTATTAAAATTTCATATTTTTTCGTTACTGCCTAAAAAAATTCATAATTTTTATTTCACAAACGTCCGAAAAATATAAAAATCAAGAAAAACAGAGAAAACACCTCAAAAAATTCCCAAATCGTACCAGTCACGTTAGAATATCGATATGAATAAATATCAAAATTTTACATTTTTTTGTTGCCGCCCTAAAAATATCAAAAAAATTAATTCGTAAATGTTCGAGAAATAAAAATCAAGAAAAAGACATAAAAATACCTCAAAAATACCTGTATCACACCAATCACTTTAGAATATCGATACGAATAAAATATCAAGATTTCATATTTTTTAGTTACTGCCCGAAGAATTTAAAAATGTTTAATTCACAAACATCCGAAAAATATAAAAATAAAGAAAACGACAAAAAAAAACACTTCAAAAAATTCCCAAATCGCACCAGTCACGTTAGAATATCGATATGAATAAGATATCAAAATTTCATATTTTTTTGTTACTGCCCTAAAAATATCAAAAATTGTAATTCGTAAACGTCTGAAAAATATAAAAATAAAGAAAAATATATAAAAACACCTCAAAAATTCCTGAATCGCACTTGTTATCATAGAATATCGATACGAATAAAATGTCAAAATTTCACATTTTTTCGTAAATACCCAAAAAATATCAAAAATTTTAATTTGTAAACGTTCGAAAAATATAAAAATAAGAAAAAACATAAAAATACGTCACAAAAATCCCGAATCACACTAGTCACCTTAGAACATTGATACGAATAAAATATCAAAAGTTTACATTTGTTCGTGACTGTCCAAAAAATATCAAAATATTTAATTCGTAAACGTATAAAAAATATAAAAATCAAGAAAAGAACATGAGTGCACCTCTAAAAATATTAGAATCGCACAAGTCACTTTAGAATATCGATACGAATTAAATATCAAAATTTCACATTTTTTCGTGATAGCCCGAAAAATATCAAAAAATTCAATTCGTAAACTTCCGAAAAATATAAAAATCAAGAAAAAGACATAAAAACACCTCAAAATATTCACGAATCGCAGCAATAACCTTAGAATATCGATACGAATAAAATATCAAAATTTTACATTTTTTCGTTATTGCCCAAAAAATATCAAAAATTTTAATTCGTAAACGTCTGAAAAATATAAAAATTAAGAAAAAGACATAAAAACACCTTATAAAACTCCCAAATCGCAACAGTCACCTCAGAATTTTGAAAAAAATAAAATATTATAATTTCATATTTTTTCATGACTGCTCGAAAAATATCAAAAATTTTAATTCATAAACTTCCAAAAAATATAAAAATCAAGAAAAAAAAATAAAAACACCTCAAAAATTCCCAAATAGCACTTGTCGCCATAGAATATCGATACAAGTAAAATGTCAAAATTTCACATTTTTAGGTAAATGCGCAAAAAATATCAAAAATATTAATTTGTAAACATCCAAAAAATTATAAAATTGTAGAAAAAGACCTAAAAACACTTTAAAAAATTCCTGAATCGCACATGTCACCTTAGAATATCGATAGAAATAAAATATTAAAATTTCACATTTTTCATGACTGCCCGAAAAATATCAAAAAATTTAATTTGTAAACATCCACACAATATAAAAATCAAGAATAAGACATAAAAACACCTCAAAAAATTTCCGAATCTCAGACACTGGAAGAAGCACTTTGGCAGTTCAATCTGTAACCAGTCAATCTGCCGATGACATTCGTGAGGAGATGGCTCAGATGAGGATATAACTTGGGTTGGTGTTGAAGCATGTTAGTGGAGCCACGAGAAGGGACTCACGGATCGTAGGTCGACCTATGGTCCGTTCTGCAGGTCCGTTGTTTGCATTTGGAAGTTGAAGGTTCCAAGCTTCTGAGAATTTATCTAAGTCCTGAGCTATGGAAGGGACCTACGGACCGTAGGTCGATCCACGGTCCGTAGGTCAGTCTCATCGATTAAAGCTGCGTCCAGCAGTTTATTTTCTTATTTTATTTCCTTTTTGTTTAGGACTATGTTTACTATAAATAGGGTATGTAAATCTCGTTTTTGAAGGTTAGCCACTGTTGTTCAACTCTAGTTCTTGGTGTGCTCTTGGGAATTAACTTGCAAACATTAGCAATTTGATTTCATAATTTCGGTTTGTAAAGATTCTTGCTTTGAATTTCAATTGAAGATTATGGATTTCTTCTATTTATTACGTAAGTTCATGAATTCTTCTTCTAACAATATGAATTGTGTTCTTGCTAGTATGGGTAACTAAATCCACAACTAGGGTTGTGGGAACCATGAACGATTAACAAAGTATGAATAATAACCAAGTAATTCTTGAATAGTGTTGTTGCATTCATTGATAATTCTTTCGTCTAGAAGTCTTTTTAACGGTTGCAAACGTTAGAACTCGCCTTGTTGCTACTTGCCGGACCAAGGAGGTAGTTAATAAGAAAAAAATTATCAACATAGATTTAGTGTGATACTATCTAATAGTCTAATGTCAATTGTTGCGAGGGTGAAAACTAAGCCATACATTGATGTAATGTCTAATATGAGGTAAATGTAAGGGTTAGTAAATTATACACACGTAGCCGGACCAAGGTGTGGGGTGAAATTCTCTATTTGCCAGACCAAGGATTTAGGGATACATAACTTATCATCACTTTGCATGTAATACACTAGGAAAAGATTGCTATTACTAGGATTACTGCGTTATGAGCTTATAGGGAACACATACACCCTAGTTACTTTCTCTCATTGATAATAACTAAAGTTCGAATCTTGCTCACTTGCTCTCTAAACAACAATTAGTTATTTGTTACACAAACCCTCCCCCCTTTACTTACTTTTCTCATAAATAACTTGACTAAACAGATATAATAGTGAGTTAAGTTAACCATATTCCTCGTGGGATCGACCCCAACCTACAAGTTGGGTTCTTTACTTGATAACAATCGCTTATACTTCTTTAAGGAGGTGTAATTTGAGCGTATCAAATTTTGGCACCGATGTCGGGGAATAAGGCTTTTAGATTAAGTTTAACTACATTATTGAACTTTAGTCAATTATTTCCTAATAATACTTTTTATTTTGTTTTTGTTTCTCTCAGGTTTCTACTCTAGTGTATGCCAAGTACACGGAGTCGAGGAGAACCATTGACCCCATACGATCCAGAGTTAAGTAGAACTTTGAGTAGAATAAATAATCAAGGGGTCCCAGCCAATCCAATCAGACGAAATCTAGGTGATGGAGTTGAGTTGCAACCTCCTGGGATTGTTAATGAGAATGCTCAGGTTTATGGTGATAATATACTTGGAGACGCATTGAGGGTACATGCCCCACCAGAACCAAGGTTGCAAGATAACTATAGGGTCAACTTCAATACCGTTGAATCTGAAGGACCTATTGTTCTACCTCCTCTACCTCCAGGGCATACATTTGTGGTGACTAGCAGTCTGATGCAGATGCTTACATCGATGGGTTTGTTCTCAAGTTTGGCTTCGGAGGATCTACATGGGCACATGGCCAAGTTGAGAAGTGTTTGCAAGAGTTGCATGGGTCGACCGAAATTGAACATGGATGTCATTGGGTTGAGAGTATTCCCTCTATCATGGACCGATAATGCTGTTGTGAGGTTTACTGAGCTCTCATATAACTCAATTCACACATGGGATCAATTGCATAGGGTGTTCATGGCAAAGTACTTCCCAGTGTCAAAGAAGTTGAACCACAAAGATAAACTCAACAACTTTGTGGCACTACTTGGAGAGTCTGTGAGTAGTTCAAGGGATAGGTTCACTGTATTCATAAGAGGTGTTCCGAATCACCGCATTGATGATGAGTCGCTGAAGGAATACTTCTACAGAGGTTAGGATGACAATGGTAATGCTGTGCTTGATACTATTGCAGGAAGATCATATGGTAAGTGCACTTTTGAAGAGATCGCTGAGAAACTAGAGAAGATTTCTTGAAACAATAAAGCATGGAGCACTCAAAAGTCAGACACTGGAAGAAGCACTTTTGCAGCTCAATCTGTAACTAGTCAATCTGCCAATGACATTCGTGAGGAGATGGCTCAGATGAGGACAAAACTTAGGTTGGTGTTGAAGCATGTTAGTGGAGGTGTAGAAAAGGTAAATGCGGTGAATTATTTGACTAGAACTCCACCACCACCAGAAGAGGAATGTTACTATGAAGAGGATGCTTATTTGGTGAATGATCAAACGGGGGTTGCCGAGCCAATGCCCAAGGTTCCAATTAGTATAATTGACGCCAAGGTCAAGGAAACCAAGGTCGGAACTATGGTCATTACAATCGAGAGGGTCAATATGTCCGGGATGGGAACTACAATCGCGATAACAACTACAATCGGAACAACTATGGCAACATGAACGATAGAGGTGGGCCTTGTGTCCCTCCACAAAATTGGGAATCTAGCAATAGGGAAGCTGGGGGTAGTATGTCGCGGATTGAGGATATGATTCAAAAGATGATGAAGAGGTTTGATTCGACTGAGGGAAATATGAAGGAGATGCAAAATGACTTGTCTGAAATTGGTTAAAAAGTTGATGCCCATGTAGTGTCGATCAAGCAACTTGAGAAGCAGATGAATCAGTTGTCCACTACAGTCAATCCACGTCAGCCTGGCACACTTCCAAGCAACACCATCCAAAATCTGAAAAATGATGGGAATTGTATGGCAGTCACTACTCGAGGGGGTAAGCAAACCATTGCTTCACCTATGTCGTCTGAGGTTGAAATTGAGGTTGGTAACGATGATGATGAGATTGAGGTTACTGGAGAGTCCAAGAATGCTACAAAAAAGGAAGCAGTGATAACCCAAAAAGTTGTCCCCATGCCTATGCCTCCACCTCCATTCCAACAGAGGTTGGTGAAGAAGAATGAAGAAGGGAAATACCGCATGTTTTTTACTATGTTGAAATAACTTTCCATCAATATTCCATTGATAAAAGCTTTGGAGCAAATGCCTGGGTATGCAAAGTTCATGAAAGATTTGGTGACTAAGAAGAGGTCCGTGAGTTTTGAAGATGATGATAGGTTGCAACACTGTAGTGCTATTGCTACAAGGTCACTTGTGCAGAAGAAGAAGGATCCTGGAGCATTCATTATTTCATGTACCATCGAGTTGTTGTATTTTGCTAAGGCGCTGTATGATTTGGGTGCTAGCATTAATCTGATGCCATTGTTTATTTACAAGAAGTTGGGTTTAGGGGCTCCAAAATCGACTGCGACGCGATTACTCAAGACGTGCTTGTGAAAATGGAGTTGTTTATTTATCCGGTGGATTTTGTGATACTTGACTGTGAGGTTGATTTTGAGGTCCCTATCATCCTAGGGAGACCATTACTTGCTACTGGGTGCGCCTTGGTCGATATGGAGAAAGGGCATATGAAGTTTCAACTGAATAATGAAGAGGTAACTTTCAATATCTGCATGTCTATGAAGAAGGAAAGTGATCTCAGGTCAGTGTCCATGGTGAATCATATTGTGGGTCAAGGATTTGATGTGTCTATTGAAGAGCGGTTGGGTGTTGATGCACTTGCAGCGGTTATGATGAATTTTGAGGGTGATGGTATTGAAGACTATGATGAGTTGGTTGCCGCACTTGATAGGTTCGAATTCCGTTCCAAACCGAAGAAATTGGAGTTAGATATGAAGAATCGAAACTCTCCACCCGCAAAATCGTCTGTTGAAGAGGCTCCGAAATTGGAGCTAAAGGCTCTACCATCACATTTGAGGTATGTATTCTTGGGTAAAGATGGTACTTTATCGGTCATCATTGTGGTTGATTTGACTGCGGAACAAGTTGAGGCTTTGGTTTCTGTGTTGAAGAGGTTCAAGAGGACTATTGTGTTGAAGAAAAAAAAAATAGAAGAGGATGTGACTTTGTGCAAAAGAAGCAAAAAGATGATAAAAAAAATAAAGAAAAATAAACTGAAATAAAAAGAAGAAAGTAAAAAAATAAGAGCCGCAAAGTCAAAAGTCACATTCATGTTGAAAAGAGTTAAGGGAAAGAAAGTAAAATGAAAGGATGTCAAAAATAGGCTGAGAAAAGAGGTAAAAGCCAATGTAATGTCAGGGAAGGCAGAAAGTCACCAGAAAGTACCCAAATGTACCACACGTGACCCTAAGCCTATGTTACAAGATAAAGAAAGTCCTATAGTAATCCTAGCAACTAGTTTGGGGAGTCTAAGCAGTGAAAATAAGGGAAAGCCTATGGTATTGAGCACCAATTGTACTTGAAGTCACTTATGAGCGTGAGTGTTGAATAAATCCTATAACTCAAAATTCATATCTTATGTATGAGAAGGATTTCGTTTGAAGTGAGGGCACTAGTTACATTGTCGAAAAGTTGGTACCTTGGTGATTGTGGAAAGTGTATGATGGGATGTCTATTGGTCGGTCTTTGTCATATCTTGATCCGCATGAGTTATCTTGTTGATCCTAATAAAAAGGATTTGCACTAAGAAGATGGAATGGGTTGAAATAGCCATGTGATTGCTGAATTTGTAAATCTACTTCCACACAAGTGTCGTCTAGAGTATTAGTGTGTCACTTCAGGAAAAACAACATGTTTAAGTTGAGGGTGTTGATCTACCGTGAGTTTACGGTATTTTTGATACATTTCACTTAAGAGTTGTGTGTGTCTAGGGCCATTTTGTATTGAAAATAATGTTTGTGTGTCATGTTTTGCAGGAAATAGGCTTGGACATGATTGAGTAAGATAAGAGCTGAAAAAATCTACAGAAGTAGCCACCTACGAAAGGACCTACGGACCATAGGTCCTATGACGGTCCGTTAATGGTGGGCGTAGATAGGAGCATCAGGGAAGTCTGACCAAGTGTGAAATTACGAAGTGATCCACGAATCGTAGGTCGACCTACGGGCCATCCTGCACATCCGTGGAAGGTGTTCAGAGAGTTGAAATTCCAGTACCTGATGAAAGTCCTAAGTGTGGAGCCACGGAAGAAGACCCACGGACCGTAGGTCCACCAACGGTCCATCCTGCACATCCATTGATGTTGATCAGAGAATGATGGTTCCAGGCTTCTGAAGAAAATTTTAAGTGTTGACCCACGGAGGGAACCTACAGACCGTAGGTCGATCCACGGTCTGTAGGTCGAGTCGTCGATCAAAGCCGCGTCCAGAAAGTTTATTTTCTTATTTTGTTTCCTTTTTGTTTAGGACATGTTTTTCTATAAATAGGGTATGTAAACCTCATTTTGAGAGTTAGACACTATTGTTTACTTTTAGTTCTTGATATTTTCTTTGGGAATTAACTAGCAACTTTGGCAATTTGATTTCCGAATTTCGGTTTATAAGATTTTTGCTTTGAAATTTAGTTGGAGATTTCGGGTTTCTTCTACTCTAATCGTAAGTACATGAATTCTTCTTATAAAAAAATGAATTGTGTTCTTGCAAGAATGAGTAGCTAAATCCATAACTAGGGTTGTGGGAACCATGAGCAATTAACAATGTATGAAATAATAACTAAGTAATTTTTGAATAGTGTTTATGCATGCATAGGTAATTATTTCGCTTAGAAGTCTTTTTAACGAGTGCACGCGTTAGAACTCGCCTTGTTTCTACTCTCCGGACCAAGGAAATAGTTAATAAGAAAAGAATTATCTACGGAGATTTAGTGTGATAATAGTCTAATGTCAATTGGTACGAGGGTGAAAACGAAGGCATACATTGATGTGATGTCTAATCTGAGGTAAAGGTAAAAGTTAGTAAAGTATACACACGTAGTCGGACCAAGGTGCGGGGTGAAATTCCCTATTTGGAGGACCAATCACTTAGGGATAGATCTTACCAACTTTGCATATAAACACTAGGAAAGAATTACTATTATTAGAATTACCGCGTTAAGAGCTCATAGGGAACACATACCCCCTAGTTTCTCTCTCTTATTGATAACTCAAAGTTTGAATCTTGTTCACTTGTTACTTAAACAACAATCAGTTATTTGTTTCACAAATCCCCCCTTTATTTACTTGCTTCGGAAATAGTTTGACTAAACGGATATAATAGTGAGTTAAGTTTAAATCTAGACCATATTCCTCGAGAGATCGACCCCAACCTACAAGTTGGATTCTTTATTTGACAACGATCATTTATACTTCTTTAAGGAGGTGTAATTTGAGCATATCAAATTTTGGCGCCGCTGTCGGGGAATACAACTTTTAGATTAAATTTAACTACATTATTGAACTTTCGTCAATTATTTCCTGATTTTACGTTTTCTTTTGTTTTGTTTTCTACATGTTTCTACTCTAGTGTATGTCAAGTACATGGAGTCGAGGTGAACCATTGACCCCGTACGACCATGAACTAAGCAAAACTTTGAGAAAAAGGCAAACTTGGGGTCCATAATAATCGAGTCATAGAGGAGCCTGATGATCAAGTGAATAATGAGAATGCTCAGGTTCATGGTGGTAATCTACTAGGTGATGCATTGAGGGTGCAAAATCAACCAGAACCAAGGTTGCAAGATAACTACAGGGTCAACTTCAATGCAGTTGAATCAGAAGGACCCATTGTTCTCCCTCCTCTACCGCCAGGGCATACATTTGTGGTGACGAGCAGTTTGATGCAAATGCTTACATCAATTTGGTTCGAATCGTACCAGTCATCTTAGAATATCAATACTAATTAGATATCAAAATTTCACATTTTTCATGACTGCCCGAAAAATCTCAAAAATTTTAATTCGTACACGTCAAAAAAATATAAAAATCAAGGAAAAGACATAAAAACACCTCAAAAATTCTCGAATCGAACCTTTCACCTTATAGTATCAATACAAATAAAATATTAAAATTTCACATTTTTCGTGATTGCCCGAAAAATATCAAAAAATTTAATTCGTAAATGTCCGAAAAATATAAAAATCAAGAATTAGCCAATAAAACACCTCAAAATATTTCCAAATCGCACCAGTCACCTTAGAATATTGATACGAATAGAATATCAAAATTTCACATTTTTTCATAACTGCCCGAAAAATATCAAAAAATTTAATTCGTAAAGGTCCGAAAAATATAAAAATCAAGAAAAACATATCAAAGCACCTCAAAAAATTCCCAAATCGTACCAATCACCTTAGAATATCGATACGGATAAAATATAAAAACTTCACATTTGTTTGTTACTGCCCAAAAAATATCAGAAATTTTAATTCGTAAACGTCTGAAAAATTCAAAAACTAAGAAAAAGACATAAAAATATCTCAAAAAGCTCCCGAATTGCACCAGGTACCTTAGAATATCGATACGAATACAATATCAAAATTTTACATTTTTTCGTAACTGCCCGAAAAATATCAAAAAATTTAATTCGTAAACGTCCGAAAATTATAAAAATCAAGAAAAAGACATAAAACCACCTCAAAAAAAATTTGAAACGCACCAGTCACGTCACGTTAGAATATCGATACAAATAAGATATCAAAATTTCACTTTTTTTCGTGACTGCCCCAAAAATATAAAAAAATTAATTTGTAAACGTCCGTAAATTATAAAAATCAAGAAAAAGAAATAAAAACACATCAATAAATTCCCGAATCGCAACTGTCACCTTAGATTATCGATACGAATAAAATATCAAAATTTCAAGTTTTTTCGTTACTGCCGGAAATATATCAAAAATTTTAATTCGTTAAACATCCGAAAAATATAAAAATCAAGAAAAAGACATAAAAACACCTCAAAAAAAATTACAAATCGCACCTGTCACCTTAGAATATCAATACAAATAAAATACCAAAATATCACATTTTTTCGTAACTGCTCAAAAAATATCAAAAATTTGAATTCGTAAACATTCGAAAAATACAAAAATTAAGAAAAAGACAAAAAATTACCTCAAAAATTCAAGAATCACACCAATCACCTTAGCATATCGATCTGAATAAAATATCAAAATTTCACATTTTTCGTGACTGCATGAAAAATATAAAAAACATTAATTCGTAAACATCCGAAAAATATAAAATCAAGAAAAAGATATAATAACACCTCAAAAAATTCTCAAATTGCACCTGTCAACTTAGAATATCGATAGGAATAAAATATCAAAATTTCACATTTTTTGATGACTGTCTGAAAAATATCAAAAAATTTAATTCGTAAACGTTCAAAAAATATGAAAATCAAGAAAAAGACATAAAATCACCTCAAAAAAAATTTGAATCATACCAGTCACCTTAGAATATCGATACGACTGTAATATCAAAAGTACACATTTTTTCGTGACTCCCTGAAAAATATCAAAAAATTTAATTCGTAAACATCCGAAAAATATAAAAATCAATAAAACGACATAAAAACATCTCAAAAAATTCATGAATCCCACCAATCACCTCAGAATATCAATACTAATAAAATAACAAAAATTCACATTGTTTTGTGACTGTCCGAAAAAAATCAAAAACTTTAATTTGTAAACGTTTGAAAAATATAAAAATCAACAAAAAGAAATAAAAACACCTCAAAAAATTCCCGAATTGCACAAGTCACCTTTGAATATCGATGCGAATAGAATATCAAAATTTCACATTTTTTTCGTAACTATCAAAAAAATATCAAAAACTTTAATTTGTAAACGTCCTAAAAATATAAAAATCAAGAAAAAGACATAAAAGCACCTCAAAAAATTCCTGAATCGCACTAGTCACCTTAGAATATCGATATGAATAAAATATCAAAACTACACATTTTTTCATGACAGCTTGAAAAATATCAAAAAATTTAATTCGTAAACGTCCGAAAAATATAAAAATCAAGAAAATGACATAAAAATATCTCAAAAAATTTCCAAATCGCACCAATGACCTTAGAATATCTTTATGAAAAAAATATAAAAATTTCACATTTTTTAGTGACTACCCGAAAAATATCAAAAATTATAATTCGTAAACGTCCGATAAATATAAAAATCAAGAAAGAGACATAAAAACACCTCATAAAATTCCTAAAAATTGCACCAGTCAACATAGAATATCGATATGAATAACGTATCAAATTTTACATTTTTTTGAGATTGCTCGAAAAATATCAAAAATTTTAATTCGTAAAGGTTCGATAAATATTAAAATCCAGAAAAACACATAAAAACCCCTCAAAAAAATTTGAATTGCACCAGTTACCTTACAATATCGATAGGAATAAAATATTAAAATTTCACATTTTTTAGTGATTGCCCGAAAAATATCAAAAAATTTAATTCGTAAACGTTCGAAAAATATAAAAATCAAGAAAAAGATATAAAAACACCTCAAAAAATTCCCGACACCAATCACTTTAGAATATCGATACGAATAAAATATCAAAATATCACATTTTTTCTTGACTGCTTAAAAAATATCAAATATTTTAATTCATAAACGTCCAAAAAATATAAAAATCAAGATAAAGACATAAAAACACCTCAAAATTCCCGAATCGCATCAGTCACCTTAAAATTTTGATACAAATAAAATATCAAAAATTCACATTTTTTCATGACTGCCCGAAAAATATCAAAAATTTTAATTCGCAAACGTCCAAAAAATATAAAAATCAAGAAAAATACATAAAAACAACTCAAATAATTCTTAAATCGCACCTGTCACCTTAGAATATATATACAAATAAAATATCAACATTTCACATTTTTTTGTGACTACCCGAAAATATCAAAAAATTTAATTCGTAAATGTCTGAAAAATATAAAAATCAAGAAAAAGAGATAAATGCACCTCAAAAAATTCCTCAATCGCATCAGTAACCTTAGAATATCGAGAAGAATAACATATCAAAATTTTAAATTTTTTCATGTTTTCCCCAAAAATATCAAAAAATTTAATTCGTAAACGTCCGAAAAACACAAAAATCAAGAAAAAGCCATAAAAAGACCTCAAAAAATTCTTGAATCACACCAGTCACCTTAGAATATCGATACGAAAAAATATCAAAAATTCAAATTTTTTCATTACTACCCAAAAAAATATCAATATTTTTAATACGTAAATGTCTGAAAAATATAAAAATAAAGAAAAAGACTAAGAAACAGCTCAAAAATTCCCGAATCGCACCAGTCACCTTAGAATATCAATACGAATAGAATATCAATATTTTGCATTTTTCATGACTGTCCGAAAAATATCAAAATATGTCTTTCACATCTTATCGGTATTGCCCAAAAAATATCAAAAATTTTAATTCTTAAACGTCTAAAAAAATATAAAAATAAATAAAGACATAAAAGCACCTCAAAAAAATCCCGAATCGTACCAATCACCTTAAAGTATCGATATGAATAAAATATCAAAATTTCAATTTTTTTTGTGACTACTCGAAAAATATAAAAAAATTTAATTCGTAAAGGTTCAAAAAATATAAAAATCAAGAAAAAGATATATAAACAGCTCAAAAAATTTGCGAATGCATCAGTCAACTTAGAATATCAATACGAATAAAATTTCAAAATTTCTCATTTTTTCGGGAATACCCGAAAAATATCAAAAACTTAAATTCGTAAACGTCTGAAAAATATTTAAAAAATCAAGAAAAAGACATAAAAATAACAAATAATTGCCAAATCCCACCTGTCACCTTTGACTATCGATACAAATAAAATATCAAAACTTCATATTTTTCGGGTCTGCCCAAAAAATATCAAAATATTTTAATTCATAAACGTTCGAAAAATATAAAAATTAAGAAAAAAATAAAAACACCTCCAAAAATTTCTGAATCACACTAGTCACCTTAGAAAATTAATACGAATAAAATTTAAAAAATCACATTTTTTTGTGATTGTCCGAAAAATATCAAAAACTTTTTATTCGAAAACGTACGAAAAATATAAAAATCAAAAACAATACATAAAAACATCTCAAAAAATTTCCGAATCACACCAGTCACCTTAGAATATCGAGATGAATAGAATATCAAAATTTCACATTTTTTTGTTACAGGCCGACAAAATATCAAAACTTTTATTTCTTAAACGTCTGAAAAGTACAACAATCAATAAGAAGACAAAAAAACATCTCTAAAAGTTCCCAATCGCACCAGTTACCTTAGAATATCAATATGAAAAAAATATCAAAATTTCACATTTTTTTGTGACTGCTCGAAAAATATCAAAAAATTTAATTCTTAAATGTCTGAAAAATATAAAAATCAAGGAAAATACATAAAAACACCTCAAAAAATTCACGAATCGCACCAGTCAACTTATAATATCGGTAGAAATAAAATATCAAAATTTTAACTTTTTTCGTGACAGCCCGAAAATATCAAAAAATTTAATTCGTAAACGTTCAAAAAACATAAAATTCAAGAAAAAGACATTAAAACATCTCAAAAAATTTCTGAATCGCACCAGTCACTTTAGAAAATCATTACAAACTAAATATTATATTTCACATTTTTTTGTGCGTACCCGGAAAATATCAAAAAATTTAATTCGTAAACGTCCGAATAATATAAAAAACAAAAAAAGACATAAAAACACCTCAAAAAATTCACGAATCGCACAAGTCACCTTAGAATATCGATAAAAATAAAATATCAAAATTTCACATTTTTTCGTGACTACATGAAAAATATCAAAAAAATTAATTTGAAAATGTCCGAAAAATATAAAAAATAAAAAAAAAAGACATAAAAACACCTCAAAAAATTCAAGAATTTCACCAGTCGCATTAGAATATAGATACGAATGAAATATAAATTTTCACATTTTTTCGTGACAGCCCGAAAAATATCAAAAAATTTAATTCGTAAACATTTGAAAAATATATATACATCAAGAAAAACACAAAAAAACATCTCAGAAATTCCCGAATCGCACCAGTCACCTTAGAATATCGATAAGAATAAAATATCAAAATTTCATATTTTTTCGTGACTACCCAAAAAATATATAAATCAAGAAAAAGACATAAAAAACAAATCAAATAATTCCCGAATCGCACCAGTTACTTTAGAATACCAATAGAAATAAAATATCAAAACTTTTAATTCGTAAACATCTGAAAAATATAAAAATCAAGATAAAGATATAAAAACACCTCAAAAATTCCCAAATTGCACTGCCCGTAAAATATCAAATTTTAATTCATAAAGGTGTGAAAAAATAGAAAAAAACAAGAAAAAAATATATCAACACACCTCAATAAGTTTTCGAATCGCATTAGTCACCTTAGAATATCGATATGAATATAATAACAAATTTTACATTTTTTCGTTACCTCCTGAAAAATATCAAAAAAATTAATTCGTAAACGTCCGAAAAATATAATAATCAAGAAAAGACATAAAAACACATCAAAAAAATCTCGAATCACACCTATCACCTTAGAATAATAATACGAATAAAACATCAAAAATTCACATTTTTCGTGACAGCCCAAAAAATATCAAACAATTTTATTCGTAAACGTTCAAAAAATATAATAATCAAGAAAAAGACATTGAAAACCTCAAAAAATTCTCAAATCGCTCGAGTCATCTTAAAATATCGATATGTATAGAATATACAAATTTTAATTTTTTCGTGACTATCTGAAATTTATCAAAAATTTTGATTCATAAACGTCCGAAAAATGTTAAAATGAAGAAAAAGACATAAAAACACCTCAAAAAATTCTCGAATCACACTAATCACCTTAGAATATCGATTCGGATAAGATATCAAAATTTTACATTTTTTCATGACTTGTCAAAAAATATCAAAAATTTTAATTCCTAAAGGTCCTAAATATATAAAAATCAAGAAAAAGACATAGAAACACCTCAAAAATTCTCTAATTGCACCAGTCAACTTAGAATATCGATATAAATAAAATCACTAAATTTTTCTTTTTTCCTAACTACCCAAAAAATACTAAAAAATTTAATTGGTCAACATCCGAAAAATAGAAAAATCAAGAAATAGACATAAAAACATCTCAAAAAATTACTGAATCTCACACGTCACCTTAGAATATCGATAAAAATAGGAAATCAAAATTTTAAACTTTTTCATGACTGCCCGAAAAATATCAAATAATTTAATTCGTAAACGTCTGAAAAATATAAAAATCAAGAAAAAGACGTAAAAAGACCTCAAAAATTCACGAATCACACCAATAACCTTAGAATATCGAAACAAATATAATACAAAAAATTTATATTTTTTCCAGACTGCCCGAAAAATAACAAAAATTTAAATTCATAAGAATCCAAAAAATACAAAAATCAAGAAAAAGGCATGAAAACACTTTAAAAAATTCTCGAATAGCACCAATCACCTTAGAATATCGATACGAATAAAATATCAAAATTTTACATTTTTTCTTGTCTGTCCAAAAAAATCAAAAAATTTAATACGTCAACGTTTGAAAAATATATAAATTAATAAAAAGATATAAAACCACCACGAAAAATCCCGAATCACACTAGTCACCTTAGATTATCGATATGACTAAAATATCAAAAAATTATATATTTTCGTTACTGCCTGAAAAATATCAAAAATTTTAATTTGCAAATGTCCAAAAAGTATAAATCATGAAAAGGATATAAATACACCTCAAAAAATTCTCGTATCGCATTAGTCACCTCAGAATATCGACATGAATAAATTATCAAAATAAAGAAAAAGACATACAAACATCTTAAAAAAATTTCGAATCGCACCAGTCACCTTAAATTATTGATACAAATAACATATCAAAAATTTACTTTTATACTTGACCGCCTGAAAAATATAAAAAAAATTAATTCGTAAAGGTTTGAAAAATATAAAAATCAAGAAAAAGATATAAAAACACCTCAAAAAATTACCGAATCTCACCACTCGCCTTAGAAAAACTAAACGAATAGAATATCGGAATTTCAAATTTTACCGTGACTACACGAAAAATATTAGAAAATTTAATTCGTAAACGTCCGAAAGATATAAAAATCAAGAAAAAGACATAAAAACACCAAAAAAATTTATCAAATCGCACCTGTCACCTTAGAATATCAATACGAATAAAATATCAAAAATTTACATTTTTTCGTGACTGCCCAATAAATATTAAAAAAAACTAATTCGTAAAGGTCCGAAAAATATAAAAATTAAGAAAAAGACATAAAAACACCTCAAAAAATTCCCACACCGCACTAGTCAACTTAGAATATCGATATGAATAAGTATCAAAATTTAAAAAAAATTCGTGACTGTCCAAATAATATCGAAAATTTTAATTCGTAAACGTCCAAAAAAGACAAAATCAAGAAAAACTCCTCAAAATATTCTCAAATTGCACCAGTCACCTTATAATATCGATACGAATAAAATATCAAAATTTTACATTTTTTGGGGACAGACTAAAAAATATCAAATATTTTAATTCGCAAACGTCCGAAAAAATATAAAAATCAAGAAGAAGACATAAAAACACGTCAAAAAATTCCGGAATCGCACTAGTCACCTTAGAATATCGATACGAATTGAATTTAAAATTTTCACATTTTTTTGTGACTATCCGAAAAATATCAAAAAATTTAATTCGTAAATGTCCAAAAAATATACAAATCAAGAAAAAGACATAAAAACACCTCAAAATATTCTCGAATAGCATCTGTCATCTTAGAATATAGATACGAATAAAATATCAAAATTTCACATTTTTTCGTAACTGCCCGAACAATTACAAAAATTTGAATTCGTAAACGTCCGAAAATTATAAAAATCAACAAAAAAGACATAAAAATACCTCAAAAAATTCCCGAATCGCATCAGTCACCTAAGAATATCAATACGAATAAAATAACAAAATTTCACATTTTTCATGACTGCCTGAAAAATATCAAAAAATTTATTTCTTACATGTCAGAAAAATATAAAAATCATGAAAAAGACATAAAACCAAGTCAAAAAATTTCTGAATCACACCTGTCACCTTAGAATATCGATACGAATAAAATATCAAAATTTCACATTTTTCGTGACTACATGAAAAATATCAAATAATTAAATAAGTAAACAAACGAAAAACATAAAAATCAAGAAAAAGACATAAAAACACGTTAAAAACTCCCGTATCGAACCAGTCACCTTAGAATATCGATACGAATAAAGTACAAAAATTACAAATTTTTTCATGACTGCCGGAGAAAATATTAAAAATTTAGTAAGTAAACGTCCGTAAAATATAAAATATCAAAATTTCACATTTTTTTCGTGACTGACAGAAAAATACTTAAAATTTTAATTCGTAAACGTCCGATAAATATAAGAATCAAGAAAAGGCCATTACACCAGCTAAATTTTTTCTCGAATCACACCAGTCATCTTAATTCGTAAACGTCCAAAAAACATAAAATTCAAGAAAAAGACATTAAAACATCTCAAAAAATTACTGAATCGCACCAGTCATCTTAGAATATTGTTACAAATTAAATATTATATTTCACATTTTTTCGTGCCTATTCGAAAAATATCAAAAAATTTAATTCGTAAACATCCGAATTATATAAAAAACAAAATAAGACATAAAAACACCTCTAAAAATCACGAATCGCACAAATCACCTTAGAATATCGATACAAATAAAATATCAATTTTTCACATTTTTTCGTGACTACATGAAAAATATAAAAAAAATTAATATGAAAACGTCCGAAAAATATAAAAAAAATCAAGAAAAAGACATAAAAACACCTCCAAAAATTCAAGAATCGCACCAGTCGCATTAGAATATAGATACGAATGAACTACAAAATTTCACATTTTTTCGTGACAGCCAGAAAAATATCAAAAAATTTAATTCGTAAACGTTCGAAAAATATAAACATCAAGAAAAATACAAAAAACATCTCAAAATAATCCCGAATCGCACCAATCACCTTAGAATATCGATAAGAATAACATATCAAAACTTCATATTTTTTCGTGACTGTTGAAAAATATAAAAATCAAGAAAAGGACATAAAAACACCTCAAATAATTCCTGAATCACACCAGTTACTTTAGAATACCGATACAAATAGAATATCAAAATTTCACATTATTTCGTGACTACCCAAAAAATATCAAAACTTTTAATTCGTAAACATCTGAAAAATATAAAATCAAGATAAACATATAAAAACACCTCAAAAATTCACAAATTGCACCAGTCACCTTAGAATATCAATACCAATAAAATATCTAAATTTCACATTTTTACTTAACTGCCCGAAAAATATCAAAATTTTAATTCGTAAACGTATGAAAAGATATAAAAACCAAGAAAAAGATATCAACACACCTCAAAAAGTTTTCGAATCGCACCAGTCGCCTTAGAATATCGATATGAATAAAATATCAAAATTTCACATTTTTTCGTTATAATCCCGAAAAATATCAAAAAATTTAATTTATAAACGTCCGAAAAATATAATAATCAAGAAGACATTAAAAATCTCAAATCGTACGAGTCATCTTAAAATATCGATACGTATAGAATATAAATTTTTTACTTTTTTCAGGACTGTCTGAAATTTATCAAAAAAATTGATTCGTAAACGTCCGAAAAATGCTAAAATGAAGAACAATACATAAAAACACTTCAAAAAATTCCGGACTCACACTAGTCACCTTAGAATGTCGATCCGGATAAGATATCTAAATTTTACATTTTTTCGTAACTGGTCAAATAATATCAAAAAATTTAATTCCTAAAGGTCCTAAATATATAAAAATCAAGAAAAAGACATAGAAACACCTCAAAAATTCTCGAATCACACCAGTCAACCTAGAATATCGATATAAATAAAATCACTAATAAAATTACCGAATCTAACACGTCATCTTATAATATCGATACTAATAAACTTTCAAAAATCTACATTTCTTCGTGACTTCCCAAAAAATATCAAAAATTTTAATTAGTAAACGTCTGAAAAATATAAAAATCAAGAAAAAGAAATAAAAACACATCAAAAAATTCCCGAATCGCACCGGTCACCTTAGAATATCGATAAAAATAGGAAATCAAAATTTTAAACTTTTTCATGACTGCCCAAAAAATATCAAAAAATTTAATTCGTAAACGTCTGAAAAATATAAAAGTCAAGAAAAAAAACGTAAAAAGATCTCAAAAAGTCACGAATCGCACCGATATCATTAGAACATTGAAACAAATATAATACAAAAAATTTATATTTTTTCTCGACTGCCCGAAAAATAAGAAAAATTTAAATTTGTAGAAATCCAAAAAATACAAAAATCAAGAAAAACACATGAAAACATCTAAAAAATATTCTCGAATTACACCAGTTACCATAGAATATCGATACGAATAAAATATAAAAAATTTACATTTTTTCGTGTCTGTCCAAAAAAAATCAAAAATTTTAATTCGTCAACGTTTGAAAAATATAAAAATCAAGAAAAAGATATAAAAAAACCACGAAAAATCCCGAATCACACTAGTCACCTTAGAATATCGATACGAATAAAATATCAAAATTTTATATATTTTCGTGGCTGCCTGAAAAATATCCAAAAATTTAATTTGCAAATGTCCAAAAAGTATAATATCATGAAAAAGATATAAATACATCTCAAAAAATTCTCAAATCGCATTAGTCACCTTAGAATATTGACACGAATAATATATCAAAATTTTACTTTTTTACTTGACTGCCTGAAAAATATAAAAAAAATTAATTCGTAAAGGTTTGAAAAATATAAAAATCAAGAAAATGATATAAAAACACCTCACAAAATTACCGAATCGCACCAGTCACCTTAGAAAAACGAAATGAATAGAATATCAAATTTTCAAATTTTACCGTGACAACACGAAAAATATCAGAAAATTTAATTCGTAAACGTCCGAAAAATATAAAAATCAAGAAAAAGACATAAAACACCACAAAAAATTACCAAATCACACCTGTCACCTTAGAATATCAATACGAATAAAATATCAAAAATTTACATTTTTTCGTGACTGCCCAAAAAATATCAAAATTTTTAATTCGTAAGAGTCCTAAAAATATAAAAATCAAGAAAAAGACATAAAAACACCTCAAAAAATTCCCATACCACACCAGTCAACTTAGAATATCGATATGAATAAGTATCAAAATTTAAAATTTTTTCGTGACTGTCCAAAAAATATCAAAATTTTTAATTCGTAAACGTCCAAAAAAGAAAAAATCAAGAAAAACACCTCAAAAAATTCTCGAATTGCACCAGTCACCTTAGAATATCGATACGAATAAATTATCAAAAATTTACATTTTTTGAGACAGACTAAAAAAATCAAATATTTTAATTCGTAAACGTCAGAAAAATATAAAAATCAGGAAGAAGATATAAAAACACGTCAAAAAATTCCGGAATAGCACTAGTACCCTTAGAATATCGATAAGAATATTATATCAAAATTTTACATCTTTTCGTGATTGCCTTCAAAATATCAAAAATTTTAATTCGTAAATATCCGAAAAATATAAAAATCAAGGAAAATAAATAAAAGCACCTCAAAAAATTCCCGAATTACACTAGTCACCTTTGAATATTGCTAAGAATAGAAAAATCAAGAAAAAGACATAGAGACATATCAAAAAAACCCGCAATCGTACTAGTCACCTTAGAATTCTGATAAAAATAAAGTATCAAAAATTAACATTTTTTTCGTGAATGCGTGAAAAATATCAAAAGTTTTAATTTGTAAACGTCCGAAAATTATAAGAATCAAGAAAAAGACATAAAAACACCTCAAAAAATTCCTGAATATCACCAGTCACCTTAGAATATCTATACAAATAGAATCTATAAATTTCATAATTTTTCGTTATTGCCCGAAAAATATCAAAAATTGTAATTCAAACGTCAGAAAGATATAAAGATCAAGAAAAAGACATAAAAATATCTCAAAAAATTCACAAATCGCACCAGTCACCTTAGAATACTTAGAATATTGATACGAATAAAATAACAAAATTTCACATTTTCTTGTGACTTCCCGAAAAATATCAAAACTTTTAATTGGTAAACGTCCGAAAATATAAAAATTTAGAAAAAAATATAAAACACGTCAAAAAATTCCCTAATCGCACCAGCAACCTTATAATATCAATACGAATAAAATACCAAAACTTTATATTTTTTCGTCTCTGCTCAAAAAATATCAAAATTTTTAATTCGTAAAGATCAAAAAAATAAAAAAATCAAGAAAAACACATCAAAAAATTCACGAATCGCACAAGTCACCTTAAAATATCGATACAAATAAAGTATCTAATTTACATTTTTCATGATTACCCAAAAAATATCACAAATTTTAATTCGTAAACGTCCGAAAAATATAAAAATCAAGAAGAAGACATAAAAACACGTCAAAAAATTCTTGAATTGCACCGGTCACCTTAGAGTAGTGATATGAATAAAATATCAAAATTTTACATTTTTTCGTGACTGCGTGAAAAATATCAAAAAATTTAATTTGTAAACGTCCGAAAAATATATAATAATCAAGAAAAACACATAAATACACCTCAAAAAATCCCTGAATGGCATCAGTCACCTTAGAATATCAATACGAAAAAAATATAAAAATTCTACAAATTTTCGTGACTGACCGAAATATATGAAAAATTTTAATTTGTAAACAACCAAAATATAAAAAAATCAAGGAAAAGACACAAAAACACCTCAAATAATTCCTGAATCACACCAGCCACCTTAGAATATCGTTACAAACAAAATAACAAAATTTTACATTTTTTCGTCATAGCCCGAAAAATATCAAAAAATTTAATTCGTAAACGTCCAAAAAATATAAAAATCAAGAAAAAGATATAAAAACACCTCAAAAAATCTCGAATCGCACCAATCACCTTAGAATATAGATACGAATAAAATATCAATTTTTTTTCGTGACGGCTAGAAAGATATTAAAAAATTTAATTCGTAAACGTTTGAAAAATATAGAAATCAAGAAAATGACATATAACACATCAAAAAATTATCGAATCGAACTTATCACCTTAGAATATAGATACAAATAATATATCAAATTTTAAATTTTTTCGTGACTTCTAGAAAAATATCAAAATTTTTAATTCATAAACGTTCGAAAAATATAAAATTCAAGAAAAATACATAATAACATCTCAAAAAATTCTCGAATCTTACCAGTCACCTTAGAATATCGATACGAATAAAATTTTAGATTTTTTCATTTTTTCTTGACTGCCCGAAAAATATCAAAAATTTTAATTCGTAAACGTCTTAAAGATATATAAATCAAGAAAAAGACAAAAAAAAACACCTCAAAAAATTCCCGAATCGCACCAGTCACCTTAGAATATCGATACGAATAGAATGTCAAAATTTTACATTTTTTAGTGACTGCCCTAAAAATATAAAAAAAATTAATTCGTAAACGTTCGAAAGATATAGAATTCAAGAAAAAGACAGATAAACACCTCAAAAAATTTCCGAATCGCATCGGTTATCTTAGAATATTGATACGAAAAAAATACCAAAATTTCACGTTTTTTCTGGGCAACGTAAAAATATAAAAAATATTAATTCGTAAGCGTACTAAAAAGATAAAAATCAGTAAAAAGACTAAAAAACACATAAAAAATTCTGCAATATCACTGTCACCTTAGAATATCGATACTAACAAAATATCAAGATTAAAAAAAATTTCTTGACTGTACGAAAAATATCGAAGATTTTATTTCGCAAACATTCGAAAAATATAAAAATTAAGAAAAAGATATAAAAACACCTCAAAAAATTCCCATTCCGCAACAGTGAACTTAGAATATCGATACGAATATATATCAAAATTTTATATTTTTTCATGACTGCCTGAAAAAATATCAGAAATTTTAATTCGTTAACATTTGAAAAATAAAAAATCAAGAAAAAGCCATAAAAACACCTCAAAAAATTCCAGAATTGTACCAATCACATTATAATATCAGTATGAATAGAATATCAAAATTTTAATTTTTTTTGTGATTGCCGAAAGATATCAAAATTTTTAATTCATAAACAACCGAAAAAATATTTAAATCAAGAAAAAGACATAAAAACATCTAAAAAATTCCCAATTCGCACCACTCACCTTAGAATATTGATACTAGTAAAATATCAAAATTTTACATTTCTTCGTGAATGCCTGAAAAATATCAAAAAATTTAAATCGTAAACGACCGAAAAAATAAAAATCAAGAAAAAGACATAAAACATCTCAAAAAATCCTGAATTGCACCTGTCACATTAGAATATCGATATGAATTAAATATCAAAATTTTATTCTTTTCATGACTGCTCATAAAATAACAAAAAATCTTATCCGTAATCGTTTGATAAATAGAAAAATCAAGAAAAAGACATAGAAACACATCAACAAATTCCCGAATCGCACTAGTCACCTAAGAATATCGATACAAATAAGATATCAAATTTTTACATTTTTTATTACAGCCTGAAAAATATCAGGAATTTTAATTCGTAAATGTCCAAAAGATATAAAAATCAAGAAAAAGAAAAAAAAACAACTCAAAAAATTTTCGAATCGCACCAGTCACCTTAAAATATCGATACAAATAAAATATCAAAATATAACATATTTTCGTGACTAGCTGAAAAATATGAAATATTTTAATTCGGAAACGTCAAAAAATGAAAAGATCAAGAAAACGACATAAAAACACCTAAAATAATTTCCGTACCGCACCAGTCAACTTAGAATATCGATACAAAATAGATATCAAAATTTTATACTTTTTCGTGACTTCTCAAAAAAATATTAAAATTCTTAATTCGTAAACGTCTGAAAATTATAAAAATCCAGAAAAAGAAATAAAAACACCTCAAAAAATTCTCGATTTGCAACAACCACCTTAAAATATCTATACGAATAAAATATCAAAAATTTACATATTTCCGAGAAAGCCCAAAAACTGTAAAAAACTTTAATTCGAAAAGTTCAAAAAATATAAAAATCAACAAAAATACATAAAAACAACTCAAAAAATTATCGAATCGCACCAGTCATCTTAGACTATCGATACTAATAAAATAACAAAATATAATATTTTTTCGTGACTGCCCAAAAAATATCAAAAATTTTAATTCGTAAAGGTCCAAAAAATATAAATATTAAGAAAAAGGCATAAGAACACCTCAAAAAATTCTGGTACAGCATCAGTCAACTTAGAATATCGATACTAAAAAATATCAAAATTTTACATATTTTCATGACTGCCTGAAAATATATCAAAAATTTTAATACGTTAACGTCTGAAAAATAAAAAATAAAGAAAAAGACATGAAAATACCTCAAAAAATTCCCGAATTGTACCAGTCACCTTTGAATATCGATATAAAAATATCAAAATTTTACTTCTTTTCACCACTGTCCGAAAAATATCAAATTTTTTAATTCGTTATCGTCTAAGAAATATAAAAATCAAGAAAAAGACATAAAAACATCTCAAAAAATTTCCAAATCACACCACTCACCTTAGAATATCGATACTAATAAAATATCAAAGTTTGACATTTCTTTTAGACTGCCCTTAAAAAAATCAAAAATTTTAATTCGTGAACGTCCGAAAAAAATAAAAATCAAGAAAATTACATAGAAACACCTCAAAAAATTTCTTAATCGCACCAGTCACCTTAGAATATCGATACGAATAGAATATCAGAATTTCTCATTTTTTCGTGACTTCTCGAAAAATATAAAAAAACTTAATTCGTAAACGTTAGAAAAATATAAAAATCAAGAAAAAGACATAAAAACAGCTCAAAAAAATCCCGAATCGCACCAGTCACCTTAGAATATCAATACGAATGAAATAGCAAAATTTCACTTTTTTTCGTGGCTGTCCGAAAAATATCAAAAATTGATTCACAAATATTTGAAAAACATAAGAATCAAGAAAAAGACAAAGAAACACCTCACAAAATTACCGAATCGTATCAGTCACCTTAGAGTATCAATAGAAATAAAATATCAAAATTTTACAATTTTTTATCACTGCTCAAAAAATATCAATAATTTTAATTCACAAACGTCCGAAAAATATAGAAATCCAGAAAAAGATATAAAAATACCTCAAAAAATTACCGAATCGCACCTTTCACCTTAGAATATCGATATGAATAAAATATCAAGATTTCATATTTTTCCGTGACTGCCCGAAAAATATCAATAAATTTAATTCATAAATATCCAAAAAAATATTAAAATGAAGAAAAGGATATAAAAAGACCTCAAAAATTCCCGAATCGCACCTGCTACCTTAGAATATCGATACGAATAAATTAACAAAATTTCACATTTTTTCGTGACTGACCAAAAAATATATCTAAACGAATGAAATATTAAAATTTCACATTTTATTGTGAATTCCCCAAAAATATCAAAAAAATTAATTTGTAAAAGTTCAAAAAATATAAAAATCAAGAAAAAGACATAATAACACATCAAAAAATTATCGAATCACACCATTAACCTTAGATTATCGATACAAATAGAACATCAAACTACCTGAAAAATATCAAAAAATTTAATTCATAAACGTCTGAAAAAAAATAAAAATCAAGAAAAAGATATTCAAACGACTCAAAAATTCTCAAATTGCGCCAGTCACCTTAGAATATCGATACAAATAGAATATCAAAATTTTCTATTTTTTCGTGACTTACCCAAAAGTATCAAAAGTTTTTATTCATAAACATCCAAAAAATATAGAAACAAGAAAAAGATATAAAAACATTTCACAAAATTCTCGAATCGCAAATATCACTTTAGAATATCGATACGAATAAAATATCAAAATTTCACATTTTTACGTGATTGCCCAAAAAATTTTAAAAAAGTTAATTTGTAAAAGTCTAAAAAATATAAAAATCAAGAAAAACACATCAAAACACCTCAAGAAATTCTCGAATCGCCCGAAATTCGAGGACCGATACGAATAATATATAAATATTTCATATTTTTTCGTGACTGCCCGAAAAATATCAAAAATTTAAATTCGTAAACATCAAAAAAATATAATAATCAATAAAGACATAGAAACACCTTAAAAATATTCCCGAATCACACAAGTCACCTTAGAATTTCAATACGAATAAAATATCAAAATTTCACATTTTTTCGTGACGACCCGAAAATCTCAAAATTTTTAATACATAAACGTCCGAAAAATATAGAAATCAATAAAAAGACATATTAACACCTCAAAAAATTCTCGAATCGCACTAGTCACATAAAAATATCAATACAAATAAAATATCAAAATTTCACATTTTTTCGTGACTGCCCGAAAAATATAATAAAATTAATTCGTAAACGTCCAAAACATATTTAAAATAAGGAAAAGACATAATAACACCACAAAAAATTCCTTGAATCGCATCAGTAACCTTAGTATATCGATACGAATAAAATATTAAAATTTCAAACTTTTTCGTGATTGCGGAAAAAATATCAAAAAACTTAATTCGTAAACGACTTAAAAAAAAAAAAATCAAGAAAACTACCTAAAAAGTCCTCAAAAAATTCACGAATCGCACCAGTAACCTTAAAATAACAATACAAATAATATATAAATACGAATAAAATATCAAAAATTTTAATTAGTAAACTTCTCAAAAATATAAAAAAACAAGAAAAAAAGATAAAAACTAATATATAACACCTAAAAAAAATTCCGAATCGCACTTGTCACCTTAGAATTTCGAAATGAATAAAATATCAAAATTTCACATTATTTCGTGACTGCCCGAAATACATAAAAAATTTAATTTCGTAAACGTCCAAAAAATATAAAAATTATAAAAACACCTCAAAAAAATTCCTGAATCGAACCAGTCATCTTTGAATATCGATACGAATGAGATATCAAAACTTCACACAATTACGTGACTGCCTGAAAAATATAACAAAATTTAATTCATAAACGTATGAAAAATATTTTTAAAATAAAAAACTCAAAAATTTTCGAATCGCACCAATCACCTTAGAGTATCGATACGAATAAAATATCAAAATTTCACAATTTTCAGTACTGTCCGAAAAATATGAAAAATTTTAGTTCGTAAACATCCGAAAAAATATAAAAATTAATAAAAAAACATAAAAAAACCTCTAAAAATTATCGAATCACACATGTCACCTAAGAATATCAATACGAATAAAATATAAAAAATTCACATTTTTCGTGACTTCCTAGAAAATATAAAAAACTTAATTCGTAGACGTCCAACAAATATAATTATAAAAAAAAGACTAAAAACACCTCAAAAACTTCCTGAATCGCACCAGTCACCAATGAACATTGATACTAATAAAATATCAAAATTTCACATTTTTTCGTGCCTACTCGAAAATATCAAAAACTTTAATTGGTAAACCTCCGACAAATATAAAAATCAAGAAAAAAACATAAAAACACCTCAACATATCCTAAATCGCATCAGTCACCTTAAAATTTCGATACAAATAAAATATCATAATTTCACATTTTTTAATGACTGCCCGAAAAATATAAATAAATTTAATTCGCAAAGGTCCAAAAAATATAAAAATCAAGAAAAATACATAAAAACAACTCAAATAATTCCTAAATCACACCTGTCACCTTAGAATATAGATACAAATAAAATATCAAAATTTCACATTTTTTTGTGACTGTCCGAAAAATATGAAAAATTTTAATTCGTAAATGTCTGAAAAATATAAAAATCATGTAAAAGAGATAAAAGCACCTCAAAAAATTCACTAATCGCATAAGTAACCTTAGAATATCGAAACGAATAAAATAACAAAATTTCATATTTTTTCGTGTTTTCCCAAAAAGATATCAAAAAATGTAATTCGTAAACGTCTGAAAAATTAAAAAATCAAGAAAAAGTGATAAAAATACCTCAAAAAATTCTCGAATCGCACCAGTCACCTTAGAATATCGATATGAAAAAATATCAAAATTTCACATTTTTTCTTTACTACCCTAAAATATCAATAATTTCAATTCATAAATGTCTGAAAAATAAAAAAATCAAGAAAAAGACTAAAAAACACCTCAAAAAATTTTCGTATCGCACCAATCACCTTAGAATATTGATACGAATAAAATATCAAAATTTCACATTTTTCTTGACTGCCCGAAAAATATCAAAAATTTTATTTCGTAAACGTCATAAATATATAAAAATCAAGAAAAATAAATAAAACCACCTCAAAAACTTTTTCAAATTGCACCTATCACCTTAGAATATCGATACGAATAAAATATCAAAATTTAACATTTTTCGTGATTGCACGAATAATATCAAAAATTTAAATTAGTAAACAACCGAAAAATATAAAAATCAAGAAAAAGACATAAAAAGACCTAAAAAAAACTCATGTATCGCACCAGTCACCTTAAAAAATCGTTACGAGCGGAGTATCAAAACTACAAATTTATTCATCACTACCCGAGAAAATATAAAACAAAAAAAACATAAAAATACCGCAAACAATTCCTGAATCGCACTTGTCACCTTAGAATATTGATACGAATAAAATATCAAAATTTCACATTTTTTTCGTGACTGCCAGAAAAATATTAAATTTTTTAGTTCATAAGCGTCCTAAAAATATAAGAATCAAGAAAAGGCCATAACAAAAGCTAAAAATTTTCCCGAATCAAACCAGTCACCTTAGAATATCGATACCAATGGAATATGAAAATTTGACATTTTTTCGTGACAGCTCAAAAATAATCAAAAATTTTAATTGGTTAACATCAAAAAAATATAAAAATAAAAAAATGTCAAAAAAACACCTCAAAAAATTCCTGAATCGCACCAGTCACCTTAGTATATTGATACGAATAAAATTTAAGAATTGCACATTTTTTTGTGACAGCCCAAAAAATATCAAAATTTTAATTCATAAATGTACGAAAAAATATAAAAGTCAAGAAAAAGTCATAAATACACATAAAAAAATTCTCGAATCGCACCTGTCAAGTTAGTATATCGACGAATAAAATATCAAAAATTCTTTTTTTTTGTGACTGTCTGAATTAAATAAAAAAATTTAATTCGTAAACTTCGGAAAAATATAAAAATCAAGAAAAAGACATAAAACCACCTCAAAAAAATTTCGAATCGCACCTGTCACAATAGAATTTCGATACGAATAAAATATCAAAATTTCATATTTTTCGTAACTGCCCAAAAAACATCAAAAATTTTAATTAGTAAACAATCGAAAAATATAAAAATCAAGAAAATGAAATTAAAAAACACCTAATAAAATTCACGTATCCCATCGGTCATCTTAGAATATCGATAGGAGTAAAGTATCAAAATTAGAATCTTTTCGTGCATGCCCGAGAAAATATCAAAAAATAATGATTAGTAAATGTCCAAAAAATATGAAAATCAAGAAAACGACATAAAAACACCCCAAACAATTCTCGAATCGCGCCGGTCACCTTAAAATATAGATACAAATAAGATATCAAAATTTCACATTTTTTTCGTTACTGCCAGAAAAATTTAAAATCATAAACGTCAGAAAAATATAAAAATCAAGACAAAGACATAAAAATACCTCAAAAAATTTCTGAATCGCACCAGTCACCTTAGAAAATTGATACGAATAAAGTATCAAAATTTCACAATTTTTCGTGACTGCTAGAAAAATATCAAAAATTTTAATTCGTAAACGTCCGAAAAATATAAAAATCAAGAATAAGACGAAAAAACACCTCTAAAAGTTTCTCAATCGCACTTGTCACCTTCGAATATCGATACAAATAAAATTTCAAAATTTTACATTTATTTAACTGCCCGAGTAAAACCAAAAAAATTAATTCGTAAACGTCCGAAAAATATAAAAATCAAGAAAAAGACATTAAAACACCTCAAAAAATTCTCGAATCACAATAGTCTCCTTAGAATATCGATACGAATAAAATATCAAAATTACACTCATTTTTTTACTGTCTAAATAAAATCAAAAAATTTAATTCGTAAACATCTGAAATATATAAAAATCAATAAAAAGACAGTAAAACACCTTAAAAAATTACCTATTCGTACTAGTCACCTTAGAATATCGATACAAATAAAATATCAAAATTTCCCTTCTTTTTGTAACTTCCCCAAAAATATCAAAAATTTAAATTCGTAAACATCCAAAAAATAAAAAATGACATAAAAACACCACAAATAATTCCCAATCGTACCTGTCACTTTAGAATATCGATACGAAAAAAATATCAAAACTTCTCATTTTTTCATTACTTCCTGAAAAATATCAAAAGATTTAATCCGTAAACGTCCAAAAAATATAAAGATAAAGAAAAAGATAGAAAAAAACATCTCAAAAAATTCCCGTATCGCACCAGTTATCTTAGAATATCGATATGAATAGTATATCAAAATTTTTCATTTTTTCGTGAATGCCCGAAAAATATCAAAAATTTTAATTCGTAAACGATCGAAAAATATAAAATTCAAGAAAGAAACATAATCACACCAGTCACCTTAAAATAAATAAAGACATAAAAGCACCTCCAAAAAATCCCGAATCGCACCAATCACTTTAGAATATCGATATGAATAAAATATCAAAATTTTAATTTTTTTTGTGACTACCTGAAAAATATACAAAAATTTAATTCGTAAAGGTTCAAAAAATATAAAAATCAAGAAAAAGACAAAAAAAGAACCCAAAAAATTTCCGAATGCATCAGTCAACTTAGAACATCAATACAAATAAAATTTCAAAATTGCTCATTTTTTCAGGACTGCCCGAAAAATATCAAAAAATTTAATTCGTAAACGCCTGAAAAATATAAAAATCAAGAAAAAGACGTAAAAACACCACAAATAATTGCCAAATCGCACCTGTCACCTTTGACTATCGATACAAATAAAATATCAAAACTTCATATATTTCGGATCTGCCCAAAAGATATCAAAAATTTTAATTCATAAACGTCCGAAAAATATAAAAATTAAGAAAAAAAATAAAAACAACTCCAAAAAATTATAAATCACACTAGTCACCTTAGATATTTAATACGAATAAAATAAAAAAATTTCACATTTTTTTGTGATTGTCCTAAAAATATCAAAAACTTTTAATTCTAAAACGTACGAAAAATATAAAAATCAAGAAAAATAAATAAAAACATCTCAAAATATTTCCGAATCACACTAATCATCTTAGAATATCGAGACGAATAGAATATCAGAATTTCACATTTTTTCGTTACAAACCGAAAAAATATGAAAATTTTATTTCATAAACGCTTGAAAAGTACAAAAATAAATTTGAAGACAAAGAAACATCTCTAACAGTTCCCGAATTGCACCAGTCACCTTAGAATATCAATACGAATAAAGTATTAAAATTTTACATTTTTTCGTGACTGCTCGAAAAATATCAAAAATTTTAATTCTTAAATGTCCGAAAAATATAAAAATCAAGGAAAATGCATAAAAACGCCTCAAAAAATTCCTGAATTGCACCAGTCAACTTTAAATATCGATACAAATAAGATATCAAAATTTTAAATTTTCATGACTGCCCGAAAAATATCAAAAATTTTAATTCGTAAACGTCCAAAAACCATAAGATTCAAGAAAAAAACATTAAAACATGTCAAAAAATTCCTGAATCGCACTAGTCACCTTAGAGTGTCATTATGAATTAAATATTATATTTCACATTTTTTCGTGCCTACCCAGAAAATATCAAAAAATTTAATTCGTAAACATCCGAATAATATAAAAAACAAGAAAAGGATATAAAAACACCTCAAAAAATTCACGAATCGCACAAGTCACCTTAGAATATCGATACAAATAAAACATCAAAATTTTAAATTTTTTCGTGACTACATGAAAAATGTCAAAAAAATTAATTTGACATAAAAACACTTCAAAAAATTCAAGAATAGCACAAGTCGCATTAGAATATAGATACGAATGAAATATAAAAATTTCACATTTTTTCGTAGTTGCCCGAAAAATATCAAAATTTTTAATTCGTAAACGTTTGAAAAATATAAACATCATGAAAAATACAAAAAAACACCTCAAAAAAATTCTGAATCGCACCAGTCACCTTAAAATATCGATACGAATAAGATATCGAAATTTCAAATTTGTTTGTGACTTCCAAAAAAATATAAAAAAATTTAATTCATAAACATCGAAAAACATAAAAATGAAGAAAAAGACATAAAAACACCTCAAAAAAGTTACCGAATCGCACTAGTCACCTTTGGATGTTGATACGAATAGAATATCAAAATTTCACATTTTATCGTGACAGCCCTAAAAATTTCAAAAATTTAGATTAGTCAACGTCTGAAAAATATAAAAATCAAGAAAAAGATATAAAAACACCTCAAAAAGTTTCTGAATCGCACCAGTAAGCTTAAAATATCTTTACGAATAGATTATCAAAATTAACCATTCTTTCGTGACTGCCCGAAAAATATAAAAATCAAGAAAAGGACATAAAAAAACCTCAAATAAGTCCCGAAATGCACCAGTTACTTTAGAATACCGATTCAAACAAAATATCAAAATTTCACATTTTTTCGTGACAACCCAAAAAATATCAAAATTTTTAATTCGTAAACATCTGAAAAATATGAAAATCAAGATACAGATATAAAAACACCTCAAAAATTCCCAAATTGCACAAATCACCTTAGAATATCGATACCAATAAAATATCTAAATTTCACATTTTTACTTAACTGCCCGAAAAATATCAAAATTTTAATTCGTAAACGTGTGAAAAAATATAAAAACCAAGAAAAAGATATCAACACACCTCAAAAAGTTTTCGAATCGCACCAGTCACCTTAGAATATCGATATGAATAGAATATCAAAATTTCACATATTTTCGGTATATCCCGAAAAATATCAAAATTTCAATTCGTAAACGTCCGAAAAATATAATAATCAAGAAAATACATAAAAACACATCAAAAAATTCTCGAATCGCACATGTCACCTTAGAATAACGATACGAATAAAACATCAAAAATTAAATTTTTCATTACTGCCCAAAAAATATCAAAAAATGTGATTCGTAAACGTTCGAAAAATATAATAATCAAGAAAAAGACATTAAAAACGTCAAAATATTCTCGAATCGCATGAGTCATCTTAAAATAACGATACGTACAGAATAAATTTTTCTACTTTTTTCGTGACTTTCTGAAATCTATCAAACATTTTGATTCGTAAACGTCCGAAAAATGATAAAATGAAAGAAAAGACATAAAAAGATCTCAAAAAATTCCCGAATCACACTACTCACCTTAGAATATCGATTCAAATAAAATATCAAAATTTTAAATTTTTTCGTGACTAGTCAAAAAATATCAAAATTTTAATTCCTAAACGTCCGAAAAATATAAAAATCAAGAAAAAGACATAGAAACAACTTAAAAATTCTCGAATCGCACCAGTCAACTTAGAAAATCGATACAAATAAAATAATTAAATTTTGCATTTTTTCGTGACTCCCCAAAAAATAATAAAAAATTTAATTCGTAAAAATCCAAAAAATATAAAAATCAAGAAAAAGACATAAAAACACCTAAAAAAATTCCTGTACCGCACCAGTCCAGTTAGAATATCGATACGAATAGATATCAAAACTTTATACTTTTTCGTGACAACCCAAAAAAATATCTAAAATTTTTATTCGTAAACGTTTGAAAAATATAAAAATCTAGAAAAAGACATAAAAACACCTCAATAAATTCCCGATTCGCAACAGTCACCTTAAAATATCTATACGAATAAAATATCAAAATTCTACATATTTTTGAGAAAGCACAAAAAATGTGATAAAATTTAATTCGAAAACGTTCGAAAAATATAAAAATCAACAAAAATGCATAAAACAACTTAAAAAATTACCGAATCGCACCAGTCACCTTAGACTATCGATACTCATAGAATATCAAAATTAAAATTTTTTTCGTGACTTTCCAAGAAATATCAAAAAATTTAATTCATAAAAGTCCGAAAAATATAAAAATTAAGAAAACGACATAAAAACACCTCAAAAAATTCCGATACCGCACAAGTCAACTAAGAATATCGATACGAATATATATCAAAATTTTACATTTTTTCGTGACTGCCTGTAAGAATATCAAAATTTTTAATTCGTTAACATTTAAAAAATAAAAAATCAAGAAAAAGACATAAAAATACTTCAAAAAATTCCAGAATTGTACCAATCACCTTAAAATATCGATATGAATAGAATATCAATTTTTTTATTTTATTTGTGATTGTCTAAAAATATCAAAATTTTTAATTCGTAAACACCTGAAAAAATATAAAAATCAAGAAAATGACATAAAAACACCTAAAAAAATTCACGAATCGCACCGCTCACTTTAGAATACTGATACTAATAAAATATCCAAATTTTACATTTCTTCGTGACTGCCCGAAAAATATCAAAATTTTTAAGTTGTAAATGTCCGAAAGATATAAAAATCAAGAAAAAGAAATAAAAACACCTCAAAAAATTCTCGAATTGCACCAGTCACCTTAAAGTATCGATACAAATAAAATATCAAAATCTTACATATTTTCGTTACTACCCAAAAAATATGCAATTTTTTAATTCGTAATTTTTTTTTATATTTTTACGTGATGGCCCATAAAATATTAGTAATTATAATGCGTAAATGTTCGAAAAATATAAAAATCAAGAAAAAAAAATAAAAATACTTCAAAAAATTCTCAAATCGCACCAGTCACCTTAAAATATCGATATGAATAAATTATCAAAATCTTACTTTTTTCCGTGACTGCCCGAAAAATACCAAAAATTTTAATTCGTAAACGTCAAAAAAATATAAAAATCAAGAAAATAACATAAAAATACCTAAAAAATTTCCAGTACCGCACCAGTCAACTTAGAATATACACACGAATAAATATCAAAATTTTATACTTTTTCGTGACGTTCAGAAAAAATACAAAAAAATTTAATTCGTAAACGTCTGAAAAATATTAAAATCAAGAAAAAGATGTAAAAACACCTCAAAACATTCCCCAATTTGCACTAGTCACCTTAGAATATCAATACTAATAAAATATCAAAATTTTACATATTTTCGTGACTACCAAAAAAAATTTAAAAAGTTAATTTGGAAACTTCCGAAAAATATAAAAATCAATAAAAAGACATAAAAATACTTCAAAAAAATTTTCGAATCGCACTAGTCACCTTAGACTATCGATACGAATAAATTATCAAAATTTAACTTTCTTTAATAACTGCTCGAAAAATATCAAAAATTTTAATTCGTAAATATCCGAAAAATATAAAAATCAAGAAAAAGAATGAAAATACCTCAAAAATTACCGTACCGCACCAGTCAACTTACAATATCGATACAAATAAATAACAAAATTTTACATTTCTCATGACTACCCAAAAAATATCACAATTTTTAATTCGCAAACGTCCGAAAATAGATATAAAAAAATGACATATAAACACCTCAAAAAATTGCGACTTTCGTGACATCCCAAAAAATACCAAAAATATTAATTCGTAATCGTCCGAAAAATATAAAAATCTATAAAAAGACATAAAAAGACATAATAAAATTCCTGAATATCACCAGTCACCTTATAATATCGATACGAATAAAATATAATAATTAAAACATATTTTCGTGACTGCCCGAAAAATATCAAAAAATTTAATTTGTAAACGTTGGAAAAATATAAAAACTAAGAAAAAGACATAAAAATACCTCAAAAAATTCCCGTACCGCACCAATCAACTTACAATATCGATAACATTAAATACCAAAATTTTACATTTTTTTGTGACTCCCTAAAAAAATATCAAAAATTTTAATTCGTTCACGTCCAAAAAATAAAAAATCAAGAAAAAGACATACAAACACCTCAAAAAATTACCGAATTGTACTAGTCAACTTAGAATATCGATACGACTAAAATATCAAAAATTTACATTTTTTCGTGACTGCTCATAAAATATCAAAAAAAATTTATTCGTAAAATTCCGAATAATATAAAAATCAAGATAAAGACAAATAAACACATCAAATTTTTTTCGAATCGCACCAGTTATCTTAGAATATCGATACGAATAGCATATCAAAATTTTATATTTTTTTGTGACTAACCAAAAAACATTAGTAATTTTAATTCGAAAACGTCTGAAAAAGATAAAAATAAAGAAAAAGAAATAAAAACTCCTCAAAAAATTCTAGAATTGCACCAGTCACCTTAAAATATCGATACGAATATGATATCAAAATTTTACATTTTTTCGTGATTACCCGAAAAATATCAAAAATATTAATTCGTAAATGTCAGAAAAATATAAAAATCAAGAAAAACACATAAAAACATGTCAAAAAATTCCCGTACTGCACTAGTAAACTTAGAATATCGATACGAATAGTTATCAAAATTTTATATTTTTATGTGACGACTCGAAAAATATCAAAAAATTTAATTCATAACCGTCTGAAAAATATAAAAATCAAGATAAAGACATAAAAACACCTAAACAATTCCCGATTCGAACCAATCATTTTAGAATATCGATACGAATAAAATATCAAAATTTAAATATTTTCGTGACTACTCGAAAAATATCAAAAATTTTAATTTAGAAACGTCCAAAAAATTTAAAAATCAACAAAAAGGTATAAAAACACCACAAAAAATTCTCGAATCGCACCAGCCACTTTAGTCTATCGATAGAATAAGATATCAAAATTTAACATATTTTCGTGACTGCTCGAAAAATATCAAAAATTTAATTCATAAACGTCCAAAACCCATAAAAATTAAGAAAAAGAGATCAAAACACCTCAAAAAATTCCCGTACCGCACCAGTCAACTTAGAATATCAATACGAATAAATATCAAAATTTTACATTTTTTTGTGACTACCTGATAAAATATCAAAAATTTTAATTCGTTAACGTCCGAAAAATAAAGAATCAAGAAAAAGACACAAAAACACCACAAAAAATTCCTGAATCGCACCAATCACGGTAGAACATCGATACGAACAAGATATCAAAATTTTATATTTTTTTGTGACTGCGATTCATAAATGCACAAAAAAATAAAATGCAAGAAAAACATATAAAAACAACTCAAACAAATCTCGAATAGCAACAATCACCTTAGAATATCGATACGAATAAAATATTAAAATTTTATATTTATTTCATGGTTGCCAGAAAAATATCAAAAATTTTAATTCGTAAACGTCTCAAAAATATAAAAATCAAGAAAAAGACATAAAACACCTTAAAAAATTCTTGAATCGAACCTGTCACCTTAGAATATCGATACAAATAATATATCAAAATTTTGCATTTTTTCGTGTCTGCCCGAAAGATATCAAAAAATATTATTTCTTAAACGTCCGAATAATATAAAAACCCATCAAAAAATTCTCGAATCGCACCCATCTCCTTATAATATCAATACGAATAAACTTTCAAATTTTTTCATTTTTTCGTGACTGCCCGAAAAATATCAAAAATTTTAATTCGTAAATGTCTGAAAGATATAAAAATCAAGGAAAAGACATAAAAACACCTCAAAATTTTTTCGAACCACACCAGTCACCTTAGAATATCGATACAAATAAAATATCAAAATTTTACATTTTTTTGTGACTGCGTAATAAATATCAAAAATTTTAATTCATAAACATTCGAAAGATAAAAAAATCAAGAAAAAGACATAAAAACACCTTAAAAAATTTCAGAATCGCACCGGTCATCTTAGAATATTGATACGAATAAAATACCAAAAATTTATATTTTTTCTTGACTGTCTGAAAAATATCAAAAATATTAATTCGTAAACGTCCAAAAAATATAAAATAATAAAAGACATAAAAACACATCAAAATATTCTCGAATATCACTAGTCACCTTAGAATATCGATACGAATAAAATATCAAAATTTAACATTTTTTCGTGATTATTCAAAAAATATCAAAAAATTTAATTCGTAAACGTTCGAAAAATATAAAATTAAGAAAAAGACAGAAAGACAACTCAAAAAATTCTCATACCACACCAGTCAAGTCAAATTATAATATCGATACGAATAAAATATCAATATTTTACATTTTTTTGTGACTGCCCGAAAAAATATAAAAAATTCTAATTCGTAAACGTCCCAAAAAAATATAAAAAAAGAAAGACATAAAAATACCTCAAAAAATTCCCGAATCGCACCACTCACCTTAGAATATCGATACTAATAAAATACCAAAATTTTACATTTCTTCGTGATTGCCCAAAAAATATAAAAATCAAGAAAAAGACATAAAACACCTCAAAAAATTCCTGAATAGCACCTGTCACCTTAGAATATTGATACGAATAAAATATCAAAATCTTACATTTTTTCGTGATTGCTCATAAAATATCAGAAAAATTTATTCGTAAACGTCCGAAAAATATAAAAATCAAGAAAAAGACATAGAAACACCTCAAAAAATTCTTGAATAGCACCTGTCACCTTAGAATATTGATACGAATAAAATATCAAAATCTTACATTTTTTCGTGACTGCTCATAAAATATCAAAAAATTTATTCGTAAACGTCCGAAAAATATAAAAATCAAGAAAAAGACATAGAAACACCTCAAAAAATTCCTGAATAGCACCTGTCACCTTAGAATATTGATACGAATAAAATATCAAAATCTTACATTTTTTCGTGACTGCTCATAAAATCTCAAAAAAATTTATTCGTAAAAGTCCGAAAAATATAAAAATCAAGAAAAAGACATAGAAACACCTCAAAAAATTTCTAAATCGCACCAGTCACCTTAGAATATCGATACGAGTAAAATATCAAAATTTTACATTTTTTTGTGACTGCCCAAAAAATCAGTAATTTTAATTCGTAAATGTCTGAAAAATATAAAAATCAAGAAAAAGAAATAAAAACAGCTCAAAAAATTATCGAATCGTACCAGTCACTTTAAAATATTGATACGAATAAAATATCAAAAATTTACATTTTGTCGTGACTGCCTGAAAAATATCAAAAATTTTAATTCGAAAACGTCAGAAAAATATAAAAATCAAGAAAAAAGACATAAAAACACCTCAAAAAATTCCCGTACTGCACCAGTCAACTTAGAATATCAATACGAATAACTATCAAAATTTTATATTTTTTCGTGATTGCTCGAAAAATATCAAAAAATTTAATTCGTAAACGTCTGAAAAATTTAAAAATCAAGAAAAAAACATAAAAACCCCTCAAAAAATTCCCAAATCGCACCAGTCACCTTAGAATATTGATACAAATAAAATATCAAAATTTTAAATATTTTTGTGACTGCCCGAAAAGTATCTAAAATTTTAATTTGTAAACATCCAAGAAATATAAAAATCAAGAAAAAGACATAGAAACACCTCAAAAAATTCCCGAATCGCACCAGTCACCTTAGAATAACGATATGAATAAAATATCAATATTTTATATTTTTGTGGCTGCCCAAAGAATATAAAATTTTTTAATTCGTAAACGTCTGAAAAATATAAAAATTAAGAAAAAGAATAAAAAACACCTCAAAAAATTCCCGTATCGCACCAATCAACTTAGAATATTAATACAAATAAATATTAAAATTTTACTTTTTTCGTGACTGCCTGAAAAAATATCAAAAATTTTAATTACTTAACGTCCGAAAAATATAAAAATTAAGAAAAAGACAAAAAAACACCTCAAAATATTCTCGAATTGCACAAGTCATCTTAGAATATCGATAAGAATAAAATATAAAAAATTTACAGTTTTTTGCGACTGTGATATGTCCAAACTTCACAGCTCGTGAAGTCGTCTGTGGTCTTCACTTCCAATTTCACTAAATTTTCATCTTTGCTATCTTCTTTCATTTCCATTTGTTTCACATGTGCAAACACTACCAAACACATTATATCTACATAAATACACTCGATTCTAGTATTAATCCTTAGTTTTCAAGCATCAAATGTGTCAAGATTTCGTGGCACTTCAACACCCTCAACTTAGAACCATTACTTGTCCTCAAGTGATGAGAAAATCAATACATTCATCCCTCAAATTATTCAAACACTTTTGAAACTATGCAGCTGCCATCTCAAACACAATTTGTATACAAAACCATGAATCTAACATGCAAGGATCAATCTATGACATCTCATTACTTATAGTCAATCATGCTTATGCCTGTGAATCATCAGCTAACACAATCTACTCTCAAATGCAATCACTGTGTCCTCACACCAAAGAAGTCCCTCACTCATGATAATTGGGACTAAGTATTACACTCACACTCTTAAGGAACTTCTAACGCTAGCAACAAACTACCATAGGCTTGCCCTTGCTTTCTACGCTCTATCTTGCAAATACCTCGACTAGGATCACTGCAGGACTTTATCGGCTTGTAACATAGGCTCAGGCTAAGGAATGGATATTTGTATTCGTGAGTGACTAGTCTCTTGGTTTTCCAAAGTTTCATTTTCACACAACTCTTTACTGAGTGATTCCCTCTTTTTCTTCATTTCAACACATCCCAACATCCATTATTTTCTTTTTTCTTTTTCTTTTCTTATTTTTCTTTTCTTTTATTCACACTTCAATTTTTTATATGCACTCATCTCACTAGTTGAACCTTCTTTTGCACTTCTTCTTTCTGCTCGGATTGCAATCACCCTTAACTTAGGCTTTTGGCCTGAGTTGTGACATCGTATCTTCGGAAACCAAAGGATATGATATTTACAGGTAAGAACAAAAATTTACTTTTAGGCTCAAATCGGGTTCAAGTGGTAAACTTTTTATTTGGTAGTTCTATTTTTGGCTTTTTAATGTTTTACAAAAATGGCCTACTGATTCTTTCCTATCCGTTTATTCTCAGACTTAAGCAAGACTACTTGGGTAAGTTCTAGTTTCTGCTCCTAATGTTAGAGTTCAAACAACACTCTCACACACACATGACACAAGACTACATTATCCAGTTTCTTGGTTCACCAATTTATTGATCAGACTAACAATGCTCAACATGTAAATATCTAAGATGTCATCTAAAGATCTTAACAGTTAAAGTTCAGATTTAGGTCGTCATTTCTAACAGACTATCTGCTGCATAGCTTAACACACAAACACAAACACAAACACAAAACCAATTTTTTTAATAGTAAACACAGAGTCAACCTCCATTCAGCTTAACAACTAGCATGGCAGGTTACTTACCACCCCCTCGAAAGAAAATGACTTTTCCCTGAAAGTCAATAGAGGAAATAAAACAGGGTTGTGAGGAGGGGTCATACCTATGGCGCTAGTAGTCAGCTCAACATCGGTACCCTTATTAACGGGTGCACTCTCAAAACTCAACACATGATCAGATTGGCTACTACTAGTCGGGGCAGGTGCTCCGCTACCAGAAGCTCCAGCTAATACTGTATCTCGTTGTTGTTGCTCAATGGCTTCTTTTTCTCTAGCTGCCTTTCTGGATGCCTTGTGGGCTTTCTTTTCTTGCCTTCTTTCCCCTCTGGATAGGTCAACAAGTATCTCCATATATAATTCTCCGGTTCTGTGTTTTCTCTTTCCAGACTTACTCTTGGGTAGTTCACCCCAGAGATCGTCAATTGATTGAGTGGAGGGTTCCTGATTTAGCAGTTGCATTAAAGAATCTGGCATTACTGGAGTGGGTACCTATACTGGCTTTTCAGCTAGTTTAGAAACCTGAGTTCGCATCTCAGGCAACTGTGATTTGAACTCTTCAGTATCTACTGAACTTGCAGCCTGGAATCGATCTTGGACAAGGTTCTCCAAACCATCCATCATGTCTTTTAAGACAGCCAATTCCTTCCGCATCTCATCTTTAAGCTCTTTATTCCCAGCTAACACATCTCTCTGTATCAGCTGAGGCATCCATTTGACTATCTAGTCGACCAAGGTCCTGATTTGGTGCTGATCTGCAACCAATTTCTCAAGAAATAACATAGGGCTAGTGACAAAGGTACCTGGAGCCTAGGAGGTTGAAGCTGGAGGTGGTGGTGCCTCTGTGGAAGGCTGTGATGACTCTCTATATTCTGGACCTCTATTTGTATGTGGGATATCAATTGGTATGTGAGGGACAACAACTAAGGTACCTACAGCTGCAGATTTCGCACCAAAGAGATGGTTCGCGACATCTTTGATCTTAGAAACCTGGATGAGTCTGAATGCTTCACCCCATCTGTCAACCAGCCTGTTTGGAGGAATGCTCGCTTGTCGACATAATTTCCCTATCAGACAGGGAGATGGAAGTCCGGCTCTCTAATTTAATGCACTGTCTCTCATCTCGATCTCTATAATTCACCCCACATTTATTGGGTGACCAACCATAAGACACGCTACTAACGAGGCCAGGGAAGGGGACAAAGTGTTATCATTAGCTGTCGATCGCAATTGTGCCCGGACGACAGCCCACCAAACCTTGGCTGGAAAAGATAGTGAATTTTTAGTAATGAGTGTTGGAGTTGTTGTAACCCAACCTGCATTCTCCCCATCTACAACAATTTTCTTTGCAATCCATCGTAAAACCCTTTCTCAAGAATTCTGATCCTCTATCATAGTATCACTGGTGACCTGATGATGTTTGTCTTAAAAAAGGCCAACTGAAGCTGGCGCAGTGTATTCTGGGTCATGCAACATCCTGTTAATAGTGGTCTCAGAGATGTTTATCAGTTTGCCACGAACTATGATTGAGTTGAGTGGACCCCAGGTAATGTCTCTCTATCCACGTTTCGTAGTCTCTGTTTTTGCAGCAAAGTTCATCAGTGTAGCTACATAAGATGAATAAAACTCTCTGGCCAGGCGGCTGGAGTATTCTCCAGGTGCATTGTCCATCCAGTTAAACTGATGGAACTGAAATGTCCGATAAATATCGGGGAATGCCTTGATATCAGCTACCACCACTCTAGTCTCAAGCATGATCGTGTGCCTCTTGAAACTGCTATTCTTGGTCACAATACCCTTGTTGAAGAATTCTTCAGACTGGTTCACAGTCCACATGGAGCGGTAACAGGAAATCAATTACGGTCTCGCTGTAGGATCAGGTTCATGAAAGTTCACATACATCACCATGGTATCATCATCGGTGATCTCTAAATCCTCATCTATAGTAGCTGCCTCCTCTCGTACTCCAGTTTCAGCTTCTGTATTTGCCGCAGGTGGAGAGGTGTTTGCATCTTCCTGAGAGCCGCTTTCAGACTCTGCACTGCCCCCCGAATTATCAGCAAACTGTCTACCTGAACCAACATTAGATTTACTACCCGATGCTTCAATGCTACCGGAACGACTTCCTCCCTCTTTAGACTGGGGATGAGTGTCTTAGAGAATTGTTCTCTTGGTCTGTGCTCTAGTAGCCCGAGGTGAGTGATCTTTAGGTGTGACATTTATTTGCACCTCAGAACTACTGGACTCTGAGTCATTGTGAAGGGGGAAGGTTTGGTTGTGTTCTTTCGTCGGGGAGGCATAGTACCTGAGAAACACAATACTAATTAGTACAAAAATCAATAAAATGACACACTATCGGGTACTCAGACTTCCCCTGTGTAATTACCTCGTGACGCCTTGCCTTAAGAATGTCGTCACCCAATCTATCATTGGGAAGGGCCACAGAATCAAAAGATGACCAAAATCAAAGTACAGAAAAAATAAAATTTTACAACATAAGTAAACTCCACGGGAGATTTCACGGGTCGTGGTAGGTACCACTATCTATAAAACCCCTCGTGGACTCCTCACAGACTCATTGTGCAACTGGGTTTCCCAAAGTATTTTCCACGAATGGGTTCACGACCCGTGGAGTGAACAGCGGTCCGTAATACTGCCCGTAACCCTAACCAGTGATAATAAGAAATGCCCAAGTGTGGTCCACGAGTGGTTTCACGGCTCGTAGTGGCTTCCACTATCCGTGAAGCCTATCGTGGTCTTACACTTGGGCAAATAATCATTCACTTCTTCAACACATAGATCCCCTGATCATACACAAAGCCAACAAGAATAATATTCATCCACCCAAATGCATACCCACATAGCAACACAATCCTTCATGAATTCAATACCCTCAGAAACTCACACTTAATTTAGACTTACTGAAATCATACCCAAGTACAAGAACAGTAAACAATACCCAATTCAACTTAACCCACAACATATCAGTACAAATCACAAGTAACTCGTCACATACTTATACTAAACTCGACTAAATCGAAGTAGCTCAACTCACTGTTATACAATATCGACCTTATGGCAAGTGATGAAAGAACTTACTTAGAGTTCAGAAACAAATTTCGCGCAGAAGGATGAATCAGTGATTGCGACTTGAGGTTTTTGACAACTTAGGATTAGGACTTGGAATATTTGATGAATTTAGGAATTATGGATGATGGGAACCATTTTAAACCTCTTAAGAACCGTTATGGAAGAGAAAATAGGGAGAAAAACCTGACCTTTGGTGTTTGGAGAGCAATATATGTTTTAATTCAATTTTGCTTGTCACGCGGGTCGGGTCAGTTTCTTGGAAGTACTGGGTTGTGGACTACGGATCGTGAAAGTGCCCGTGAAGGTTACCACGGTCCGTATAGTGGTCCGTGGAATTGACTTGGGACAAAATACTTTCCTGTGGTTCACGAGAGGCTAGACGGTCCGTACAAATCTTGACGAACCGTGAACCCTTCTGTGAACCCTTTTTGTGGCAAATTCCAGTAGCCTCATTTGGTTGGTCCTGAGATTGACGGACTGTGAAGAGCGGTCTACACCCAGTTCCTGCAATTTATAACCCATTCTCTCCTGCACACATCAACACACAATGACTCTATAAAAATAAAGAAAAATAAAGAAAAAGGAAAAATACCTACGACAAGTACATTTTGGGTTGCCTCCCAAGAATCGCACAATTTAACGTCGCGACGTGACACAAGTTACTTGATTACTCAAACTTCATCAAGTTTACATTCCTCCACAATCTTCACATCCTCTGGAACACCCAAATATGCTTTGATTCGCTGACCATTGGTTTTGAACCTCTCACCCTTATCATTTTCCAATTCAATAGCACCCGACTGAAACACCTATGTTACCTTAAAAGGTCCAGACCATTTGGATCTCAACTTTCCCGGAAACAGACGAAGTCTGGAGTTGAAAAGTAACACCAAGTCACCAGGAGTGAAGCTTTCTTTCTCAATATGCTTGTCATGATATAGCTTCATCCTCTCCTTATACAGTGCAGATCTTTCATATGCTCTCAGGCGGAACTCATCCATCTCATTGATCTGATCCAACCTCAGGTTTGCATTTTCGCTCCAACTAAGGTCCAGCTTTTTCAAAGTCCAGAATGCTTTATTCTCAAGCTCAACCGGCAAATGACATGCATTTACAAACACCGATTTGATATGGAGACATACCAACAAGCGTCTTGAAAGTTGTCCGATATGCCCATAAAGCATCATCTAACTTCCGTGCCCAATCTGTCCTGTTGGCATTCACCGTTTTAGCCAGAATTGCTTTAATTTCCCTGTTGGAGACCTCCACTTGGCCACTGGTCTGTGGGTGATAAGGTGTTGCTACCTTGTGTTGTTTGACTCCATATTTAGCCAGAAGAGAGTTGAATACCTTATTGCAGAAATGAGAACCACAATCACTGATGATAGCTCTTGGTGTGCCGAACCTTGAGAAAATATTCTTCTTCAGAAAACCAACAACACTCTTACCATCATTCTTAGGCAAAGCAACTGCCTCAACCCATTTGGACACATAGTCCACTGCAACCAATATGTACTTCTGGCTATAGGAGCTCACAAAAGGGCCCATGAAGTCGATTCCCCACACATCAAACAACTTCACATCTAGAATAGGTGTCATGGGTAACTCATGGCGCCGAGAGATGGCTCCTTGTTGCTGGCACACATCACAACTCCTCACTACATCCATCGCATCCTGATGAACTGTGGGACAATAGTCCCATACTAAAGTATCTTATGAGCTGTCCGAACACCTCCATGATGACCACCTACCGGAGAGGAGTGACAGGCTTCTAGAATATGCAACATCTCAGCTTCAGGAACACATCGCTTGATGGAGTTGTCAGCACACACCCTGTACAGATAAGGTTCATCCCAAAAATACTTACCCACATCATGCAGAAACCTCTTCCTTTGTTGATAATTCAGCCCCTCAGGCATCAAGTCACTAACGAGATAGTTAGAAAAATCAGCAAACCAAGGAATAAGATCAAGAGTAGCGGCTAATACATGCTCATCCGGGAACAAATTATTTATGTAGAGCTTGAGTTCCTCTTTCTTTTCAGCCTCCAACCTCGACAGGTGATCAGCTACTTGGTTCTCACAACCTTTCCTATCCTTCACCTCAAAGTCAAATTCCTGAAAAAGTAACACCCCTCTGATCAACCTTGGTTTGGCATCCTTCTATGCCATGAGGTATCTCAGAGCTGCATGGTCTATATGGACTATCACTCTAGTGCCCAACAAATAAGCTCTGAACTTCTCAAAAGCATACACTACAGCCAGTTCCTGTTTAGTAACTCTGAAGTTTCGCTATGCTCCATTAAGTGACTTACTAGGATAGTAAATTGGATGAAACATCTTGTTGCACTTCTGGCCCAACACTACTCCTGAAGCAGTACCGTTTGCATCACACATCACCTTAAATGGCTCTGCCCAATCTGGGTCAATGATTACATGGGCAGAAATCAACTTCTCCTTTAGGCATTCAAGGGCTCTAAGACATGCCTCATCAAAAATGAATTTTACCTCCTTCTCCAAAAGTTTGCACATGGGGTGTGCAATTTTGGAGAAGTCTAATAGTGCATGGTTGTCACGCCCCAAACTCAAGGGGTGCAACTGGCTACTTATGCCAGAACCCAGGCCCAAGACGACCCTGCTGAACCATTTGCTACTAGTGCATGGCAGCCACACGCAATCAAGAAAACAAACAAGTATATCTCGGCTTAAAATTAATCCCTTGGCCAGCAAGGCCCCTGTCAACAGATTTATAAAAGAAACAGCTACTCCCAAGAGTTCATATAAAGAAATAGTTAACTAGCACAGAAGTCCTGATTGGGCCGTCAAGGCCACCATGATCACTATAGCGAAACTGAAAGCAAGTATATATCAATACAATACATCAAACAGCTAACAAGTAGCAACAAACTAGGCCAACATGGCCATAACATAGTTGTACACCCCACACACTAGTCTGCAAGCCTCTAAGAGTAGTAAAGATTGGTGGGACAGGGCCCAAGCCTACCCATAAAAATATATACAACAAAAGCTAACAAACCTCCCAACTCTGGCAGCTTCTGCGGAAAGGGGCAAGCCAACCAGATAGAAGTCAATCTTGCTGCTGAGGAGGTCTAATGGATCGTATGTCGGGTCTTGCATACATGAATGCAGAGCTCCCAGGCAATGGGGCGTCAGTACAAAATAATGTACAGAGTATGAAAGGCTATAGACTAAATGAGTAAGTATCATAATATACCAAAAGCAATCAGGTGAGGAAATCAAATTTAGATAAGCATGCTAACCCACTATTGGATCTAAAAAATACAATAATGATCAAACAACAACCTAACCAAGCCCTCATAAGCTCGGTGGGTGCAAACAACATACCACCTACCTAGGCCCCCATAAGCCCAGAATGTGCCAAATCAATCTACATAACCCTATCAGTAGCCCCTTGTCTTTGTAAGAAGTCACATAGCCCTTTTTGGCAACGATATATCCCCGTAGGCCGCGCATAGCCCTCTTAGGCAACATCATAGCTCTGTGGGCTGCACGTAGCCCTCTTTTGCATCACATAGCCCTGTAGGCAACACATAGCCATCTCTGGCGTCAAAATAGCCCCGTAGGCAACACATAACGTACACTTTTTGGCATCATTATAGCCATGTGGGCAACACATAGCCCTCTTAGGCAATAACATAGTCCTATTAGACAACATCATAGCCCCCATAGGCAGTTCATAGCTCAACATCTAACCAGAATAACCCCAAGGGCGACGACAAACAATTGAATAAGCTAAATGTGACCAATTTAGCTATAAACAATATATATATATATATAGTTTCTAATTCGTTCCTAACTCAGGGTCGTTCTTAACAGATTATGAGTCCCTATAATGAGGGTTTATAACCACTCAATTAGCCAACCATTCACAATTACATCCACAAGATCATCAACATTAACTACCTTAGTATATCACTCCCAAGCTCTAAGGAAATATGCTGAATGAAGGGAATAGCCTTAACATACCTTTTCCTTTATAATTTATGCTGAAAATACCTATGTCCGCACCACTACAATACTAAAAAAAAGGTAAAATCAATCAGTAATTAAGGACAAGAATTACTACGACAATCAATAAGGATTCCTATCGTAAATTACTATCCAAAACCTAAGGTATCCATAAACTAATAAAAGAGGGTTCTTACCTTTTTTTACACGCCCAAAACACTTAAATAAAATCAAACCACTGAAAAAACTCTGCTGCCACAGCCTCCACGGAGCTACACCGATCAATTCACCATGAGAACTATACCAAAACGACGAGCTCACGAAGTAGGGCAATTTTTGATAAGGAGCCAAGAAGAGATTATGGACACACAAGGATGATTTGAGGAGAATTTCTCTGATTTTCGTGGGTTTCTTACGAGTTTGAATGAAGAAAAATGAAGAAGATGCTATCTTATAAGCTTCCACCGACTTAGGGGACCCACCTCACGTGCTTGCTTGCGCAGTCTCGCAAAAATGCAAATATCTCTCTATTCTGAAGTCGTCTGAACAAACTGTTTGAATGCGTTGGAAACTAGACTCGTAAACCTTTGATTTAATGGGTCGTCGGTCCCATAAATCTTTATAGATTGGGAGAAAACGTCCAAAACATTTGACCCAAATTTCAGAAAAATCTTTAACAAGGAACTTACGATAACTTTTGCCAACTTTTATTTTGCGACTTACCTTACTTCAAAACATGAGATACAACCCTTGAACTTAAAATATGACATACCACATCATTCTTAATGTATTACTCACCCTCTTTGTCTTTCCACGAAGGTACGAGTTAATTTACACGTTTTGAAAAGTCGGGGTGTTACATCCTTCCTCCCTTAGAAACATTCGTCATCGAATGAAAAATTTGAGTCACACGATTAAATACCTAGGAGTTGCCAAAGTATAGGCAAATTATCATTTGTGAATGTGACTATCCAGAACCTGAAACGCAGAAAATCTAACGTAGGCGTTTCACAGGACGACATAAATAACTAAGCACTATAGCTCCGCAATAACAGTGCGAGCAAAACTACAATGACAACAACCATAATAATATAAAAAGTTAGATAGGTATCTTACCTTACTTCACTAATATAAACTGATAGAAAAAGACATAAAAACACCTCAAAAAATTTCCTAATCGCACCAGTCAACTTAGAATATCGATAAAAATAGAATACTAAATTTTTTCATTTTTTTGTGACTGGCCGTAAAATATCAAAAATTTTAATTCGTAAACGTCCGAAAAAATATAAAAATCAAGGAAAAAACATAAAAAATTTCTCGAATTGCACCAGTTACCTTAGAATATCGATATGAATAAAGTATCAAAATTTTACATTTTTTTGGGGATCGCCTGAAAAGTATCAAAAAATTTAATTCGTAAATGTTCGAAAAATATATATATAAAATAAAAGGACATAAAAACACCTCAAAAAATTTCAGAATCATACAAGTCACCTTAGAAAATCGATACGAATAAAATATCAAAATTTTACATTTTTTCGTGATTGGTCGAAAAATATCAAAAAATTTAATTCGTAAATGTCCGAAAATATAAAAATAAACAAAAAAAACATAAAAACACCTCAAAAAATTCTTGAATTGCTCAATCACCTTAGAATATCGATACGAATAAAATATTAGAATTTTACATTTTTTCGTGACTTCCCAAAAAATATCAAAAATTTTAATTCGTAAACGACCGAAAAATATAAAAATCACGAAAAATATATAAAAACACTTCAAAAAAATCTCCAATCGCACCAGTCACCTTAGAATATCAATACAAATAGAATATCAAAATTCTACATTTTTTCGTGACTGCCCGAAAAATATCAAAATTTTTAATTCATAAATGTCTGAAAATATAAAGATTAAGAAAGAGACATTAAAACGCCTCAAAAATTCCCGAATCGCACTAGTCACCTCAGAATATCGATACGAATAAAATATCAAAATTTTATATTTTCTTGTGACTACCCAAAAAATATCAAAAATTTTAATTTGTAAACATCCGAAAAATATAAAAATCAAGAAAGACATAAAAACACCTCAAAAAAATCTCGAATCGTACCAGTCACCTTAGAATATCGATATGAATAAAGTATCAATATTTTACATTTTTCGTGATTGCTCGAAAAATATCCAAAATTTTAATTAGTAAACCTTTGAAAATATAAAAATCAAGAAAAATTCCTAAAAACACCTCTAAAATTCACGGATCGCATCACTCATCTTAGAATATCGATACGAATAATATATCAAAATTTTACTGTTTTCATGATTGCTCGAAAAAATCAAAATTTTTATTCGTAACTGTCCGAAAAACATAAAAATCAAGAAAAAAACATGAAAACACCTCAAAAAATTCCTGAATCGCACCTGTCACCTTAGAATATTGATACGAACAAAATATCAAAATATTATATTTTTTCGTGACTGCACTAAAAATATCAAAACTTTTAATTCGTAAACGTCCGAAAAATAAAATAATCATGAAAAAGAAACAAAAACACCTCAAAAAACCACAAATCGTACCAGTCACCTTAGAATATCGATACGAATAAAATAATAGAAAAAATTACAATTTTTCGTGATTGCCCGAAAAATTTCAACTATTTTAATTCATAAACGTTCGAAAAATATAAAAATCAAGAAAAAGACATAAAAACACCTCAAAAAATTCCCGAATTGCACCAGTCACCTTAGAATATCGATACGAAAAATATATCAAAATTTTACATTTTTTCATGACTGCTCTAAAAATATCAAAAATTCTAATTCGTAAAAGTTTGAAAAATATAAAATCATGAAAAAGACAAAACAATACCTCAAAAAATTCCCGAATTGCACCAGTCACCTTAGAATATCGATATGAATCAAATATAAAAAATTTAAATTTTTTTGTGACTGCCGGATAACTATCAAAAATTTTAATTCGTAAATGTTTGAAAAATATAAAAATTAAGAAAAAAACATAAAAACACCACAAAAAATTCCTAAATCGCACCACTCACCTTAGAATATCGATATGAATAAAATATCAAAATTTGACATTTTTCGTGACCGCCCAAAAAATATCAAAAATTTAATTCGTAGACGTCCGAAAAATATAAGAATCAAGAAAGAGACATATAAACACCCCAAAAAATTCTAGAATTGCATCTGTCCTCTTAGAATATCGATACGGGTAAAATATCAAATTTTACATTTTTTCATAAGTGCCAGAAAAATATCAAATATTTTAATTTATAAAAGTCCGAAAGATATAAAAATCAAGAAAAAGGCATAAAAACACCTAGAAAAATTCCTGAATCACATCAGTCACCTTAGAATATCGATATGAATAAAATATCATAATTTTACATTTTTTCATGACTGCCCAAAAAATATAAAATAAAATTCATTCGTAAACATCCGAAAAATATAAAAATCAAGAAAAAGACATAAAACACCTCAAAAATTTCCGAATCACACCAGTCACCTTAGAATATCGATAGGAATAACATATGAAAATTTTACATTTTTTCGTGATTGCCCGAAAAATATCAAAAAATTTAGTTTGTAAGGGTACGAAAAATATAAAAATCAAGAAAAAGAAATAAAAACACCTCAAAAATCCCGAATCGCTACAGTCACCTTAGAATATCGATACGAATAAATTATACATATTTTACATTTTTCCATAACTACCCGAAAAATATCAAAAAATTTAATTCGTAAACATCCGAAAAATATAAAATTCAAGAAAAAGACATAAAAATACCTTAAAAAATTCCTGAATCGCACCAGTCACATTAGAATATCGATACGAATTAAATATCAAAAATCTTAATTCGTATCTGAAAAATATCAAAATCAAGAAAAACACATAAAACACATCAAAAAATTCTCGATTCGCACCAGTCACATTAAAATATCGACACGAATAAAACATCAAAATTTTACATATTTTCGTATATGCCCAAAAAATATATAAATTTTAATTCGTAGACGTCTGAAAAATATAGAAATCAAGAAAACGACATAAATACATCTAAAAAAAATTGCCGAATAGCACCAATCACCTTTGAATATTGATACGAATAAGACATCAAAATTTTACATTTTTTAGTGATTGACTGAAAAATATCATAATTTTAATTCGTAAACTTCCAAAAAATATAAAAATCAAGAAAAAGACATAAAAACATCTCCAAAAATTCCCGAATCGCACCACTCGCCTTAGAATTTGATACGAATAAAAAATAAAAATTTTACATTTTTTCGAGACTGCCAATAAAGTATCAAAACTATTAATCGTAAACGTCCGAAAAAAATAAAAAAATTAAGAAAACGAAATAAAAACACTTCAAAAAATTCCCGAATCGCACCAGTGACCTTAGAATATTGATAAGAATAAAATTTCAAAATTACACATTTTTTCTTGACTGCCTGAAAAATATCAAAATACACCTAAAAAAATTCCTAAATCGCACCAATCACCTTAGAATATCGATACGAATTAAATATTAAAATTTCACATTTTTTCGTCACAGCCCGAAAAAATATCAAAAATCTTAATTCGTATCTGAAAAATATCAAATTCAAGAAAAAGACATAAAACACATCAAAAAATTCTCGATTCGCACCAGTCACATTAGAATATCGACACGAATAAAACATCGAAATTTTACATATTTTCGTAAATGCCCGAAAAATATATAAAATTTTAATTCGTAGACGTCTGAAAAATATAGAAATCAAGAAAACGACATAAATACATCTAAAAAAAATTGCCGAATAGCACCAGTCACCTTTGAATATTGATACGAATAAGATATCAAAATTTTACATTTTTTAGTGATTGACCGAAAAATATCATAATTTTAATTCGTAAACTTCCAAAAAATATAAGAATCAAGAAAAAGATATAAAAACACCTCCAAAAATTCCTGAATCGCACCACTCAACTTAGAATTTGATACGAATAAAAATTTAAAATTTTATATTTTTTCGAGACTGCCAATAAAATATCAAAAATCTAAATCGTAAACGTCCGAAAGAAATATAAAAATCAAGGAAACGAAATAAAAACACTTCAAAAAATTCACGAATCGCACCAGTCACCTTAGAATATCGATAAGAATAAAATTTCAAAATTACACATTTTTTCGTGACTGCCTGAAAAATATCAAAATTTTTAATATGTAAACGTCCGAAAAATATAAAAACAAAAAAAAGATATAAAAACACCTCAAATATATCCAGAATCGCACCAGTCACTTTAGAATATCGATACGAATAGAATATCAAAATTTCACATTTTTTCATGACAGCTCGAAAAATATCAATAATTTTAATATGTAAATGTTTGAAAAATATAAAAATCAAGAAAAATACATAAGAACACCTCAAAAAAATTCTCGTATCGCACCAGTCACCTTAGAATATCGATACGAATAGGATATCAAAATTTCTCAATTTTTCGTGACTGCCCCAAAAAAATCAAAAAATTTAATTTGTGAATGTTCAAAAAATATAAAAATCAAGAAAAAGACATAAAAACACCTCAAAAAATTCTCAAATCGCACTACTCACCTTAGAATATCGATCCGAATTGAGTATCAAAATTTCACATTTTTTCGTGACTGTCCAAAAAATATCAAAAAATTTAATTCGTAAACGTCGGAAAAATATACAAATCAATAAAAAGACATAAAAACACCTCAAATATTTCCCGAATCTCACCTGTCACCTTAGAATATCGATATGAATAGAATATCAAAATTTCACATTTTTTCGTGACTTCCCATAAAATATCAAAAATTTTAATTCGTAAACGTGTGAAAAATATATAAATCAAGAAAAGGACAGAAAAATACCTCAAAAATTTCTCGAATCGCATCAGTCGCTATAGAATATCGATCTGAATAAAGTATCAAAATTTCACATTTTTTCGTGACTGTCCAAAAAATATCAAAAAATTTAATTCGTAAACGTGGGAAAAATATAAAAACCAATAAAAAGACATAAAAACACCTCAAATATTTCCCGAATCGCACCAGTCACCTTAGAATATCGATACAAATAAAGCATCAAAATTTCACATTTTATCCTGACTTCCTGAAAAATACCAATTTTTTTACTTTTTAAATGTCTGAAAAATATAAAAATCAAGAAAAAAACGTAAAAATACCTAAAAAATTCTCGAATCGCAACAGTCACTTTAGAATATCGATACAAATAAGATATCAAAATTTTCACACTTTTTTGTTACTGACAGAAAAATATCAAAAATTTTAATTCGTAAACGTTCGAAAAATATATGAATCAAGAAAAAGACATAAAGACACCTCGAAAAATTGTCGAATCGCTCTAGTCACTTTAGAATATCGATACGAATAAAATATCAAAATTTAAATTTTTTTGGTAAATGCCCGAAAAATATCAAATTTTTTAATTCGTGAACGTCTACAACGTATAAAAATAAAAAGACATAAACACACCTCAAAAAATTCCTAAATTGCACCAATCACCTTAGAATATCGATATGAATTAAATATCAAAATTTCACATTTTTTCGTCACAGCCCGAAAAAATATCAAAAATCTTAATTCGTATCTGAAAAATATCAAAATCAAGAAAAAGACATAAAACACATCAAACAATTTTTGATTCGCACCAGTCACATTAGAATATCGGCAAGAATAAAACATTAAAATTTTACATATTTTCGTAAATGCCCGAAAAATATATAAAATTTTAATTCGTAGACGTCTGAAAAATATAGAAATCAAGAAAACGACATAAATACATCTAAAAAAAATTGCCGAATAGCACCAGTCACCTTTGAATATTGATACGAATAAGATATCAAAATTTTACATATTTTAGTGATTGACCGAAAAATATCATAATTTTAATTCGTAAACTTCCGAAAAATATAAGAATCAAGAAAAAGACATAAAAACACCTCCAAATATTCCTGAATCGCACCACTCAACTTAGAATTTGATACGAATAAAAATTTAAAATTTTACATTTTTTCGAGACTGCCAATTAAATATCAAAAATCTTAATCATAAACGTCCGAAAGAAATATAAAAATCAAGAAAACGAAATAAAAACACTTCAAAAAATTCACGAATCACACCAGTCACCTTAGAATATCGATAAAAATAAAATTTCAAAATTACACATTTTTTCGTGACTGCCTGAAAAATATCAAAAATTTTAATATGTAAACGTCCGAAAAATATAAAAACAAAAAAAAGACATAAAAACACCTCAAATAAATCCAGAATCGCACCAGTCACTTTAGAATATCGATATGAATAGAATATCAAAATTTCACATTTTTTCGTGACAGCTCGAAAAATATCAATAATTTTAATATGTAAATGTCTGAAAAATATAAAAATCAAGAAAAATACATAAGAACACCTCAAAAAAATTCTCGTATCGCACCAGTCACCTTAGAATATCGATACGAATAGGTTATCAAAATTTCTCAATTTTTCATGACTGCCCCAATAAAATCAAAAATTTTAATTTGTGAACGTTCAAAAAATATAAAAATCAAGAAAAAGACATAAAAACACCTCAAAAAATTCTCAAATCGCACCAGTCACCTTAGAATATCGATCCGAATAAAGTATCAAAATTTTACATTTTTTCGTGACTGTCCAAAAAATATCAAAAATTTTAATTCGTAAACGTCGGAAAAATATACAAATCAATAAAAAGACATAAAAACACCTCAAATATTTCCCGAATCTCACCTGTCACCTTAGAATATCGATACGAATAGAATATCAAAATTTCACATTTTTTCGTAACTTCCCATAAAATATCAAAAATTTTAATTCGTAAACGTGTGAAAAATATATAAATCAAGAAAAAGACAGAAAAATAACTCAAAAAATTCTCGAATCGCATCAGTCATCATAGAATATCGATTCGAATAAAGTATCAAAATTTCACATTTTTTCGTGACTGTCCAAAAAGTATCAAAAAATTTAATTCGTAAACGTCGGAAAAATATAAAAATCAATAAAAAGACATAAAAACACCTCAAATATTTCCCGAATCGCACCAGTCACCTTAGAATATCGATACGAATAAAGTATCAAAATTTCACATTTTATCCTGATTGCCTGAAAAATACCAAATTTTTTACTTTTTAAATGTCTGAAAAATATAAAAATTAAGAAAAAAACATAAAAACACCTCAAAAATTCTCGAATCGCAATAGTCACTTTAGAATATCGATACAAATAAGATATCAAAATTTTCACACTTTTTTGTGACTGACAGAAAAATATCAAAAATTTTAATTCGTAAACGTTCGAAAAATATATGAATCAAGAAAAAGACATAAAAATACCTCGAAAAATTGTCGAATCGCTCTAGTCACCTTAGAATATCGATACGAATAAAATATCAAAATTTAATTTTTTTTGGTAAATGCCTGAAAAATATCAATTTTTTTAATTCGTGAACGTCTAAAACGTATAAAAATAAAAAGACATAAATACACCTCAAAAAATTCCTGAATCGCACCAATCACCTTAGAATATTGATACGAATTAAATATCAAAATTTCACATTTTTCGTCACAGCCCGAAAAATATCAAAAATTTTAATTCATAAACGTCCAAAAAATATATAAATCAAGAAAATGATATAGAAAACCTCAAAAAATTCCCAAATAGCACCAGTCACATTTTTTCTGACTCCCCGAAAAATATCACAAATTTTAATTAGTAAACGTTCAAAAAATATAAAATAAAGAAAAAGACATAAAATCATCTCAAAAAATTCCCGAATCGCACCAGTCAACTTAGAATATCGATATGAATATGATATCAAAGTTTCACATTTTTTCGTGACTGCCCAAAAAATATACAAATTTTAAATTCGTAAAAGTCCAAAAAATATAAAAATCAAGAAAAAGACATAAAAAACCTCAAAAAATTCTCGAATAACACCAGTCTCCTTAGAATTCGATACAAAGAAAATACAAAATTTCACATTTTTTCGTGTCTGCCAATAAAATATCAAAAATTTTAATTCATAAATGTCCGAAAAATATAAAAATCAAGAAAAAGACGTAAAAACACCTCAAAAAATTCCTGAAATGTACCAGTCACTTTAGAATATCGATATGAATAGGATATCAAAATTTCACATTTTTTCGTGAATTCCCAAAAAATATTATAAATTTTAAATCATAAACGTCTGAAAAATATAAAAATCAAGAAAAAGACATAAAATCGAGTCACCTTAGAATATCGTTACGAATAGGGTATCAAAATTTCACATTTTTTTGTTACTTTTCGAAAACAAAAAAAAGATTTATTCGTAAACGTCTGAAAAATATAAAAAATAATAAAAAGACCTACAAACACCTCAAAAAAATTCTGAATTGCACCAGTCACCTACGAATATCGATACAAAAAAATATCAAAATTTCACCTACCAGAGAAATATCAAAAAATTTAATTCATAAACGTCCGAAAAATTTAAAAATCAAGAAAAAGAAATAAAAACACCTCAAAAAATTCTCGAATCGCACCAGTCACCTTAGAATATCGATACGAATGAAAATCAGAATTTTCCATTTTTTCGTGACTGCCCCAAAAATATCAAAAGTTTTAATCCGTGAACGTCCGAAATAAATAAAAATAAGGAAAACGACATAAAAGCTCCTCAAAAAATTCCCGAATCGTACCAGTCACCTTAGAATATCGATACGAATAAAATATAAAAATTTCTCATTTATTCGTGACTGCCCACAAAGTATCAAAATTTTTAATATGTAAACGTCTGAAAAATATAAAAATCTAGAAAAAGACATAAAAATACCTCAAAAATTCCCGAATCGCATCAGTCACCTTAGAATATCAATACGAATAAAATATCAAAATTTTACATTTTTTCGTGACTATTCGAAAAATATCAAAAATTTTAATTCCTAAACGTTCGAAAAATATAAAAATCAAGAATAAGACATATAAACACCTCCAAAAAAATTTCGAATTGCACCAATCACCTTAGAATATCAATACGAATAAGATATCAATTTTTCACATTTTTTTGTGACTGCCCAAAAATTGATCAAAAATGTTAATTCGTAAACATCAGAAAAATATAAAAATGAAGAAAAAGACATAAAACCACCTCAAAAAATTCATGAATCATACCAGTCACCTTAAAATATCGATATGAATAAAATATCAAAATTTCACATTTTTTCGCGGCTGTCCGAAAAATATCAAAAAATTTAATTCGTAAACGTTCAAAAAATATAAAAATCAAGAAAAAGACATAGAAACACCTTAAAAAATTCCCAAATCGCACCAGTCACTTTAGAATATCATACAAATAGAATGTCAAAATTTAACATTTTTTCGTGACTGCCCGAAAAATATCAAAAATTTTAATTCCTAAACGTGCGAAAAAAAATATAAAAATCAAGAAAAAGACATAAAATGTAATGATCCTCCATGTCATTTCTGTGTACCTGCCTTCTTTTCGTCGGTTAGGGATTTCCAACAATGACCCCAAGTCATTTATGACTTGCTGGCACTGATAGTTCGGTCACTTGGTTGTTCGTTTGGATTTTGTGCAGCTTTTCATGTTTTAGAGGCCTTGAAGGTTGAAAAGTAACTTTTAGTCTGTTCATAAGGAAAACGGCCTCAGAACGGAATTCTGACAGTTCCACCAGCTCCGGAACGGCCATATTAGGCAAGAAGTGTGGTTGACTCGAGTCTCGAGGCTTTCAGTTCGAGTTTAAACCATTTTTAGTGTTGTAGCCTTGAAAATTGGCCAGCAGTTGACTTGGTCAACATTCTTGGAAAATGTGTACGAATGAAAATTTTGATAGTGCGATTAGCCCTGGAATGTTGAGTTTGGTCTATAACGACCTTTCGTTCGACTCCCGAAGCCTCCGAACTCATTCCGAGCCCCTCGGTGGATTTTGGTTAAAAATGGTCTTTGGGAGTGGGACCACTTTTTATCGAGATGGCCTCTAATGGAAATTTTGACTACGTCGTTGAGTCTGAAATGCCAAATTTAGTAGGGTAGCATATCTATTCTATTTATATCGGGTTCCGAACGAATCACGAGCACCCCGTCGGAGATTTCAAGGTTGGCAGAAAAATCATCTATTCAACTGATATATATAGCTGGTGCAGGCAATTTCAGCCTCATTTCTCAACTTCAAACCTTCAATATTCTCTCATTTCAAGTTCGATTTTACTGATTTAAAGGTCCATCTTTTGGGGTTTTTCGTAAGGAAGGCGTTGGTGAGCCCGGAAACTGATTTAGGGTCTCTGTTTGAGGTAAATTTCGTGAAATACCTGCTGCCACGACCCTTTTTGTGAGCTTGATTTTGGAAATTTTTGAGACTTGATATCTTAGTCATTTTAGGTCCGATTTTGGTGATTCTTGGGGCTATCTTGAGTGGTTTTTCGAGTAGAACACGTTGACGTGATTGGAATTCGTATTTGAAGTTTCGTTGGAGGTAAGAATTATGTTTTAGCTGCTGCCATAGCTCATTTTTGAGCTCAATTTTTTGGGAAATTTTGGAAGATTTTCTTGGCCATTTTAGGTCCGAACTTGGTGATTCAAGAGCCTAGATTGTGGGGTTTTTCATGACGATTGTCGTGGTGTGGTTGGTTTCAGAAGTTGGGTCCTCGTTTCTTGTAATTTCTTGTAAATAGCAGCTGCCATTGTGGTTCATTATTAGTGTAATTTTGAGTTTTTCGTTACATGTCCGTGTTGGGACTGTTCTGAACCCCGAATTGTGTTCCAATTTGGAACACAAGTTTGGGAAGCTGTTTAGAACCTATTTTTGGGGTTAATTCTGGAATTTCCGGTGCGGGTCCCACTTTCCCTGTGTTTTTCCCTGAAATTAGTCCGCCTCCATTTCTTGCGAATTTATTGTCTAAACAACCGTAACGACGCTGTGATTCTGTTTTTGACAACGTGGAGCGATTCGAGGCCGTTCAAAAGGGAAAAGCTTCGGCAAAGTAGTTTGGAACGCGCGTGTTCGGCCTACAGGTAGGCTACGACTTCCCTTTTCTTTTAGATTGAGTCTGAATGTGTGAGCATATGTGGATTTGCATGAATATTGGGGTGGGGACTAGATTAGCATGACTTTTTTTGATAAAAATCATATTTAGGCTGTCTTCGGGCTCAACGGGTACTTGAGTTGTTATATTTGATCATCCTTGCTTCCTTGTTTGGCCTGGTTTTGACTAATGAGTTATTATTGAAGCATGTTTGGCCTTAGTCTAGACTTAGACTAGTGAATCCATAGACTCACGATTGTTCATAGCCGATAGATTATATTATTTCTGTCCCGGTGTGACTTTGAGCGGCATAGGTCCTGGTAGACTGATATAGCAAACTTGGGTCTGATAGAGATAAGCCTTAGCTAGGCAGTGTGTAACACTCCGTATTTTATGTGTACTAGTTCTATTTCTATGACACTAATAAATTTCCTTGTGGTATAGTTATGGACTCGATTTCCTATGCAACTAGTGACAATAGAATAGGTTTAAAGTGAACTGTCCATAGATTTTAATTTGACCAGATTAAGTTGAAATCCATGGAAGTATTTAAACTTGAGATCATAAGGTGGTATTTGAGTCTCAAATTTAAATTGACATAGTGTATATAAGTTTTAAGTTAAGTTAAAGGTATTAAAGTCTAGAAATGGAATAAAATATTGAGGTGCTTGCTTGACTACACTTAAGCTAGTAGGTAACAAGTAGGTGCATCACCTACTTTGACTTATTGACCAGCCCAAAGGACCAAGTAGGTGCATCACCTACTTTGACTTATCGACCTACCCAAAGGACCAAGTAGGTGCATCATCTACTAAGACTCTTTTGACCATGTTATTGGGCCAAGTACACTACCACCTACTTGCATTAATCTGGCCCAAGTTGACTAGAAGAATATGGGGAAAATGGACGGCCAAGGCCTAATATTCTCAAGTCCAAAAAGGACCAAGTGAAAAGTCCAAGTAGTTGATCCACCTACTTGACAAATTATGGCCCAAAATGAGTGAGAAAGTCGGTCAAAGCAGGTCTCTTTAAAAGGGATTGATATCATCTTTTTCCAACCAGTTTTAGTTTGACAAAAAATCTAATTTCTAGCGCCTTCTCTCTTCTCTCTCTTAGCTTCATACATCAGCCATTAAATACCATGAGGGTTCTTGAATATTAGGGAGTTAAAGCTATTGGAAGGTATAAGTTAAGACAAGTTGAGAAGGACAACCTTTACCTTGGAGAATCCAAGTCTTAGCAATAGGTAGTTCTTTCTAGCAAGATTAGTAATCTGAAGAGAAGGAGCTTAAGTCATACTTTTTGGATTGTATAGCAAGGTATGTAAGGCTATTCGATTTCCTATTTCTTTGGCATGAATCCAACACTTGTATTACAAAGTAAGCTTTTTAAGTGACCTTGGTAGTGACTCACCCATAGTTGCAGTTCCTACTCCCTAGAGCATTAAAGTGAGTACTCTAATATGAGTTTATTACTAAATGTACGTGCTTACTCTACCAAGTGTCAACATACAAGGTTTAAACTTGTTTCATGTCAAAGTGCTAACCCTTGGCACGCATTCCTCTTATATAAATCAAAATGATCCTAGATTACACATGGTACATATGTTTATATGTTTGATATACAATATGCCCATATCTTGCCAACTTGTTTCAATTGTCTACTCCATCATATAAGTCATCTTTTCACATAATCATATGTTCCCTTTATTGGTTATTACTCCCATTGTGTTAGACTATAATGTTACCTCACAAGATCACTACTTGCTTTATTGTACATTTTATATGTACTTACTTGGAATGTGCATCCTTCCTTAAGTTGAATTTGCCCACGTCCCCCTTGGTTCTACGTTCATGTACGCCTTGTATCTGATATTAGTTTGTAAGTATTTGACTATCATATAGAGTTCAAATCTCTTGGCTGAATGTTAAATGTCTTCACTTGATATGTGCTTCAATTTGAGATGTCAAAATGCTTACTGTGTCATATAAGCTCCTAAGTATTACGTTAGTGTCACATTTGCTTCCCATGTCATTGTTATTATCGTAAGTCCATATTCATATGTTTTCTACTACTGGTCCATAGTTCCAAATCTCAACAATGATTATGACCACCAAAACAACATTCTCAAAAGAGTTATAATCATCAAAAGAACAATCTCAAAAGAGTTATGAACCTCAAAACAACCATATCAAAGATTAAAGAATCTAAGTGAAGCAATCTGTATAATTATGGGCAGCAGCCTAGGGGAAAATGCCTAGCATGGGTTGATCCCAATTGGTATAGAAGGGTGGCAGCTCAGGGGAGAAAGCCTAGCATAGGCCGATCCTAATTGGTACAGAAGGGTGGCAGCTCAGGGGTGAAAGCCTAGAATGGGCCGATCCGAATTTGTGGAATTATGAGGACAGCATCCCAGGGGTTAAAATGCCTAGCATGGGTTATCCTCTTCTACCACTGCTCAACTGGTCATTTGTATCATATGTCTTATAAATATTATAACACACATAAAAGTAAAGAAAAAAATGTAACATACAGGATTCCACAAGTATAAGTAAAGATGGTCTCAAATCCTTATCTATTTGTATTTGGTTTCAGTTGAGCTCTCATTTTACATATGGTTGTATTATGCCTTATATATTCAGTACATTCTTTCGTACTGACGTCCTTTATTGGGGACGCTACATTTCATATTGCAGGTACATGTACTCAGCTGGTAGATCTCCTCAATAGAAGCACATGATACTCAACGGTTGTTGGTGAGCTCCAAGTTGATTCGGGGCTTTGCCGAGTCATTACTATGGATATTTTCATAGTGATGTACAATCATGGATTCCAGTAGAGGCTTTGTAGACATTGTAAAGCTATCATCTGTATTCATAATTTTACTTGTCACATGTATTGGTTCTGCTAGTCGACATGTGCTATATATGTAGCTTCTCATTAGTAAATCTATATGCATAGTAGTTCACTGTCTCATCATAGGACACTTGTAAAACATGTGTTCATATGGTACTTGGCCGCCTCACCTTGGGCTATGGGGTATGCCACAGTGACTCAGTTGTGGGGTCTTAACATCCATAATTCCCGTTTGATCCTAACTTTCTGCATTTTTGGCCGCCCTTCGAGCCCGTTCAGCGATACATATGGCTTTATTTCGATTCTCTTGTCACCGTGAGGTGGTTAGAGGATATAGAAGATGGTTACGAAGAGTTGCCCATGAATTTTAGATGGTTATCGGCGTATCTACTATAGGCAGACTCACCTGCGATTCGAGGTCCAGGCTCTGTGTTTCCTCTTTTTCATAACTCGGGAATACTGACATTTCTGTAATGCTTTGGGTTTACAAATCTCCTCTAGTCTTAGTTTAGCTTTTCTATGTACCTGACGGGGGTATGGGGTCCATTCGGGTTTTACGAGTGAGGTGGGTTGACATATGTGGGTCAGAGGGATCTGTCTTTTCTTTCTACAACTTCAATTTGCGCACGAGTGTAACGTCTGGGCTTATGGGGCCCAGTTGGAGTAGTCACCTTAGGTTTATTTACCTTACAGTCGTGTGCATACCTTTACTTCTCTTTTTCGTGACCACTGTCTGTGTTTTATTCTAGAATTTCCTATTGCTTTTACCTTTCTTACTCAGTCGACCTATAATGCCTACTACTCATACTACACTCTACATCTATTTTCGTGATGCAGGACCAAGCACCAGTCATCGGCGCTGCCATTCGAGCAAGTAGCAGCCAGTATCCGGAGGCGAGGGTGAGCACAACGTCCTGATCATTGTCGTCTCCTTTTGTACATATATTTTGTGGCTCGTCTTTTGTACTTGAGATAGGTCCTTGTAGTTGCGCAAATTTCTGTATGTAGGTCCACTTTTGGGACTTGTACTCTTAGTATGGCTCTATACTTGTGACTTCCAGGTTCTAGAGGGATTCAATTCTTATGTATGTATTCTTTTGGCTAGCCTTATTCCTTTTTGTTGTTATTGTTTCTGCCACTTGGTTTATGCCTTTTTACCTACTTTTAGTTATTTTGGGTTTCGGGTTGGCATACCTACTGGTAGGATATAATAGGTGCCATTACGGCTTGAAGAATCGAGTTGTGACACGTTGGTACCAGAGCCAGGTTGTTTGTTGGTGTGACTTGTACAGAGATAACGTCTAGTAGAGTCCTGTGGATAGGTGCGGAGACGTTCGTGACTTATCTTTGGGAGGCTACAAGATGTCATTAGGATCATTAATTATGTTGTATCATTTCGTGCAATGCGTGTTTCTTTGGTTTCATGGAATCTAACTTGTTTCACTCTTTCACAGGGATGGCTCGTAGACGTGGTTCCCCCGGTGGTGATGATCTACCTGATGCGGCAAATAGAGCCCCGACAGGCCTAGAGGTCGACAATGGGGTAGGGGTAGGGGTCCAACACTAGTTCGAGACAGAGATATAGCTCCAAACCTGGTAGAGGAGCCTCAGAATGCCTCTATTCCCCCTCAGCCAGAGGGTCCAGGTTTAGCCCAACCGCCAGCCACACCGGTCTTGACTCCTGCTCTTCAGGTAGCTGTTGCCCAGCTACTTGCAGCTTTTGGGGGTGTAAAGCAGGAGCAGCCAGGTCCAGTTCCACCAGTACATCAGGAGCAATCGGGTCTATTTCCACCAATACAACAGGAGTGGCCTCCAGCTCCCGTTCCAGGAGGGCAGCCAGCCAGTTCCTCCTACCTCCAAGACAAAAGTTGCAGGAGGTGTTATACCATTCTAGGAGTAGAGGATGCTCGGATATTTCCTCAGATTGGCACTACTGAGGTTCTCAGGGGCAGTTGGAGAGGATGCCCACGAGTTTCTGACTTCCTGCCGTGAGCAGTTGCACACCTTGAGTTTATTGGAGTGTCGAGCGGCAGATTTCACAACCTATTAGCTTGACGGACCAGCCAGGCAGTGGTGGTGGGCATATATGAAGACTAGGCCAGTCGGGTCCCCTTCGGTATCTTGGAAGGAGTTTTAAAAGGCCTTCCTAGCTAGATTTGTTCCCTGGAGTCTCAGAGATAGGATCCGCGATCAGTTTTCGATGTTGGAGCAGGGCTCCATGACCATGTTTGAGTATGAGGTGAGATTTCAAGAGCTCTCCAGGGATGCTACTGTGATATTACCTACGGAGGAGGAGATGATTCAGTGTTTTGTTCTAGGTTAGAGAACCCAATTGCGGGTTGAGACCCATTCTTTGGTTACAACGGGCTGTTCTTTTATGGATATAGTTGATCACATTCGTTCCATCGAGCAATTCCATCGTGAGGCCCAAGGGGGCAGTGACAAGAGGGCCCGGCATGAGGGTAGCTACAGTGGACCCCGTTATAGGTTCAGAGATTATCAGGGGAGACCCCAACAACAGTTCCAGCAGAGTTTGTCTAGCCGACTGGTACAGGCCTCACTCCAGGCTTCAGGGGGTGATCAGCACCAGCAGGATTCCTCTGGTCAGGGTTTCCCTTCTTATATTGAAGGCTAGAGGGCAAGATATGTGGCATTGGCTACTTCAGGTTAGACTGGATCATCGCATTCAGCGAGTCAGAGTAACAGGGCCTCAGATGTGGGTACTACGGCCCATAGCAGTCGCTACTTTGCAGGCCGGTCTTCCCAGGGGTGCTATGATTGGGGGGAGTTATACCATTGGTCTAGAGATTGCACCAGGTGGAGGGCTAGGTCTTCCACTTCCCAGACAGCTCGGTCAACAGCAACAATACTGTCACGCCTAAAATCCCATTAAGGAGAACCGGCACCCGTTGCCGAGAAGGCTCGAGAGGACCAACCTGTAATTGTGATCTATCCATGAACATTTAAAGGTGATGCCATAGTGGATAACATGTTTTCATGAAAGTAGACAGTATTAACAAGCCAAAAGACAGTGCACACGACTTGGCCGTTGGGACCATGATGTCTAAGACACGAGGCACAACCACACTTCACTATACATAGTCTACAAAGCCTCTAAATGATGAAACATTATGGGGTTAAGGTCAGGACAGTCCCCACCTTACACTCAACCAAAATACATGCTACAGACTCGGAAAGCCCTGAATCAACCTGGAGCTCACCAATAGCCGCTGGATGTCCTGTTCTCTTACTGGGGAGATCTACTAGCTCCTGTACCTGCAACATGAATTGCAGGTCCCCCGAGAGAGACGTCCGTACGGGAGAATGTACTGAGTATGTAAGGCATAAAGTACTATATGTGAAATAAGAACTCAAATGAAATCATATACCAATGTAAGGATACAAGACCACCTTTTCTCATATTATGGAATCAGATACTTTACATTCTTTTCTTTACTTTATCATTCTTTAATTTACACTCTGTGCACAACATATAATACAAATGACCAGCTGATCAGTGGTAGACATATAAATAGGGATCGACCCATGCTAAGCTTTCCTTTAACCCCTGGGATACCACCCATAATATTGGGATCGACCCATGCTAGGTGATTCTTCCACCCCTAGGATACCACCCATCAATAAGCAGATTCATTTAATATCTTTCCATTAACATTTGAGATGATTCTTTGGGTGGTCATAACATTTTGAGTTGTGGTACTATGTAGTCAACAAGTGACGTGTAATAATCATATAATGTAGGAACAACAACGTAGAGTGTAGTTACACAATAAATGAAATGCATAGGAGCTGAAATAATATATGGACCTTATTTAGTTAAAAGGAGAACTCATGCAGGGTATTCAATGTATATGTACAGATTTGACAATGAACATGTATTGGAACATGCAGACATGTTAAAGAGTGAGAACAAGGTCATAAGTCGTGTTGGAGCTGGTAGGCTGCCTTTATATATTGAGGGTGAGTCTAGATTTCATGTCATTTAGTAGGAAATTGAAAAGCCTTAGATACCTTGTTGTACCACCTTGTAGTTACCTTGAAGTACCTTCCTTTCTTTTCAAATACTTATCTACAATAGAGTAGGTGATAAACTAGTATTTGTAGTTACTAAACATGCTTAGCTAGTCCAATCTCACTCAACAATAATGCTCGGGCAGCAAACCCGTAATTACCAAACTAAGGGTATTCTTTCAATCCCCGCCTTCTTTTAATGCATTTGTACACTACACAACTATATTTCAATATCAACAATTTACACCCTTTCCAAACATCAACCAAGTTGTCCCCAATATGTTTACACATCAACCTATCCCAAAACAGTCCTAACAATCCAACATACAATAGAGGACGTGAAACCATAGTTTCCCATCATCATCCCACGAGTTCTTATCAACAGTATACTTAAAATATCATACTTAGACTCGTGTTTAAGGAAGAGAAAGTTAGGGCAGTCACTTTACCTTAATTCTTCTTACTCGTTTTCTTTTAACTTTAACTCTTCAATAACTTGAGCTTCCCTTGCAAGGGCTTGGGTTTATCCAAGAACCCTAGGAAACTTGTGGTTGTTGCTATGCTTTGAAAGAGAGAGGAGAAGCTTAGAGAGAAATCTGATTTTTTTTATCTATTCTTAAAAGTGAGGAAATGGCCAGCAACTTGGGGATTATAAAGGTCTTATTTTTCCCCACCTCTTAAGTTTTAATATCAGCCACTAATTTGTCAAAGTGGTCCAAGTAGGTGATGCATATGCTTGGAATTATATATACACAAAATGGACCCTTTATGTACTCATCTTGGGCTGCAATCTTTCCCCTTTCTAATAATAAGCAATGGGTCAGAATTATACCCTTAATTTGGGCCTTAATCTTTATTGGGCTCAAGTAGTTGGACTTGGACAAATTGGTGTGAGGCCTCATCTCCATTCCCTTTTCCTTTTTATTTAATTTGGGCCTCAACTGAGCCCACTAATGCATGAACTAATCTTCCACATCTACCTAGCCCATTTGAGCTAAGCAAGTAGGTGACACCTGCTAGCTTTATAAAGTCCAACAAGCACCCTCAATTCTTTTATTAGTTTTCTGAGCATAATCTCCTTAGTTTAACTCAAAACTTATATACACTTGATCTCCTTAAATTTTAGACTTACATATAGCCCTTCGATCCAGAATTTAAATACTTCTAAAATTTAATGTTCACTCGATCGTGCAATAATGCAATGTACGGGAGTTACCCTTATAGCTTCTTTATTGTCACCATTCATCTAGGAAATCAAGTTCATTACTTATACC
>JAJOOI010004159.1:0-28172 GCA_029582585.1 Solanum bukasovii
GCCCCCCCCCCCCCCCCCCACAAACATTGATGTGATTTATAAAGAGGATTACTACACCCATTACACAAAGAGATAAACAAAAAATCGCCATGGGAGTAGCAGCTCACTTCAATCGTTTCTGGTTCCTTCTCTTCATCCTCTATTTCTCCATCTCCCTCTCCTCCATTTCTGGATCCGTAAGTTATCTATCTAAAATTAGCGGCGAATTATCGTTAAATTTGGTTAAAGCTAACAATTTTTTTGATAATATATACACATATAGTTTCTGAATTTTGTGCAAATGCAGGAAGAGGATTGTGTTTACAGTGCATACATCCGAACTGGATCAATCATAAAAGGTGGAACGGATTCGATCATCAGTTTAACTCTGTACGATGCAAAGGGGTACGGTATTCGAATAAAAAACCTGGAAGCTTGGGGTGGGCTTATGGGTCCAGGTTACAACTATTTTGAGAGAGGAAATTTGGATATCTTCAGTGGTCGAGCTCCATGTTTGACGGCGCCGATCTGTAAAATGAACTTGACTTCCGATGGAACAGGTTCAGGTCATGGATGGTACTGTAACTACGTTGAGGTCACCGTCACCGGAGTCCATAAAAAATGCAACCAACAGAATTTCGAAGTCGAACAGTGGCTCGCGACAGATGCGTCGCCTTATCAGCTCACTGCCATTAGAGATCTATGTAAGAAGAAGACCAAGCTCGTTAGCGAAATTGAATCTACTCCACATGTTTCTGTGATGTAAGTCTACGGTTATAAGCCTTTATCGGGCCGGGCCAGGACACTTCCTCTTTTATCCTTGTGAGTGTGAAATTTATCCGGGACAAGAATGGTATTTGATGAAATGTCATTGTTGTAGTGTGATATTATTGTATGGTGGAATAATAAAGTTGACTTTTTTAACTTTGTGAATAGTTGGTTGTATTGCTTTTACATTTCTATAATTATTTGTTTTTATTGTGTGTCGCTCATAGTATTAGCTTTAGGAATCATTTGGTATAGTATATTAGCAAATTAATACATACATATTAACTTTATATTTTAGTAATACCTTGTTCAGTATATTTTTTCATGATATATATAACTAATGCAATCTATTGTGTATTAAGGAGTGTATTACTAATATATGGAAATCTATATTATTAGTAATGCAAGGAGATTTTAATCATTTTTAGTCAATTAGTTGTTATGTTTTTTTACTATCAACTTTTTTTCATGCCTATTTTGATTTGTACTTATGTCGAGAACTCTTTAAAATAATCTTTCCATTTCCACAAACTAGAGATAAAATATGTGTACATTATATTATGTCCATATTTTACGTACTTGTGAGATTTTATCGAGTATGTTGTTGTTGTATATCTCCACAAGGGCTATATTTTCCAAAAATAATGATTTGTCCCATCCGTTATTTTCTGATCTATTTATTATGTGGAAAAATGAAGATATCTATGAAAAAAGATATAAAATTAAAAATGAATGGAATATTATGTGAAAAAATATAAGAAAAGGAAGTAGGTCGAATTAGCCAATTAGGTCACCAACAGTGTTCACACAAAGATAGTAATATTTGATATTTCTTTTTAGCAAAAAATAATAATTGATATTTCAAATTTCAATATGAGCTTCGGACACTTTACGGAAAAAAAAAAAAAAAGTCTAGTAGAATATTCGAGCTGAAAATTTGTCACAACTTTATGAATATGAAGGGACCAAATTTAGAACCCACGAGAATATACCTCTCACTGCTCCATTTTCAAGATGTTTCCACATTAAAATATTACTTGACAAAGACAGAAACAATTATCAATGAATTAGTCCATTCGTCTCAAAATATTTTTTTTTAAGTTATTTGATTTTCATAAGCATAAATTTTAATAATATTCTGTTATTAGTTTATGTTGCGTGTTTTAATATTCTCTGAATAATCATGTAAAGTGAAAGTTAACCAAATGGATAATCGATAAACTTTCTTAATTTTTCAAACTTATTACTGGGTCAAATAATTGCTTACCGACATACAAAAAAGGACAACAAAGAAATTATGTGAGATTTTTTTGGATGATTTATCGATGTTTTTTTTATCAATGGTAAACAAACAAGTGGCCGCTTCACACGTTGTTGGTCTAAAAAATAGAAAATGTCAGCTGAAAATGGGAGTACCCCTTCAAACACGCAATTAGATAACCTTTCATATTTTATTTTGATAAGAATTTATGAAAAAACAAATTTCTTTGATAAGATGTTTTGCTCGCTGATACTTTCGACATATATACTTCTTCCGTCCATTTTAAATTGTCATCTTACACTTTTCGAAAGTCTATTTAACTAATTTTCAAAGTGAAATTAGATTTTATTAATTCGATATTTTAAACAAAAAATTTAGATATTCAAAAACTATACGAAAAGTACTATAAATTGCAATTTTTGCATATAAACATGATAAAAAAATGCAGGCCAAATACATATGCAGACCCTTAAACTTGTCCCTAAATTTCATTTTGGCACTCCAACTCAACCTTGTTCCATTTTAACCCTTCAACTCCAATTTTTATGTTTCATTTTGGCACTTCTTTCCAAAGAACCAACAAAGTGAGATGTGTGTACTTCACATGCCATTATTGTGTTAAAAAATAATGGATGAACATTGTGTTTTTTTAAAATATTTTTTTTAGAGTTTTTGTACTTTATTGTGTGAAAAAATAATCTGCGAAAGTGTGTTGGTTTTTTTTTTTTTAAACAATTAGTTAATTTAAATAACATCACATATATATATTTTTTTCATATTTAGTCTACTTGGACTAACTCAAATATCAACTTTCTAATTTTTCATTCAACTAATTAAATACGAGTAAAAAAAAAAACTCATGTTCATTGCTAATTAATAACACTACCAAAGAATGTTGAAACTCGATAGTCTTCGTTGGGTTGTCATTGATTTTTTTAAGAAAAAAATCGAAGCACTTTCTTCGGTTATTTTTCACGCAAAAATATAGGAAAACTCTTAAAAAGAAATTGTTACTTTTTTTATTAAAAAAAACAATGATAATCCGTCAGTTTTAATTTTTTACAATAATTAACTGATGATCGTCGATTTTTAAAATGCAAAATTGCAGTTGAATAACATATATAGAAATAAAGAAATCATAAAATTAGTATTTTGTGTTAAATGGTACATAAAAGAAATAGAGTTAAAGGGTAATCTTTTATTATTTTTTTAAAAAATACTTTTTTTTGTCTTTCACACTCTTAGAAAATGTGTGATGCACACTCTCTGATACATCACTTAGAAGTGCCAAAATGGAACATAAAAATTGGAGTTGAAGGGTTAAAATGGAACAAAGTTGAGTTGGAGTACCAAAATGAAATTTAGGGACAAGTTTAAGGGTCTGCATATGTGTTTGGCCAAAAATGCATCGTAAAATGTTAGTCAAAGTTCTTATCGTTTGATTCTAAAAAAGAAAACCATGACAATTAAAAGTGGACGAACAAAGTAGTGTCCTAGTTGCAGTACTAAAATTTTTATCAAAAAAATAAAATTTTGGTTTACTGCTAATTTTAATAATTATTCAAACTATCACTATAGTAGACTTCAAATTATTGCTATCAATGAAGAGAAGAGGTTTTCAGTTTCCCATTTCATGAAATTATTTTATTCTATTTCATAAACAAACAACTTACAAGAGACGATAGGAGGTAGGTGTAGTGACTAATTAGATTTCAGGGGTTGGTACAACTACCTCTAGAGTATTATTTTTATCAATAAGTTATAATGAAATTTTGATAGTGGAAAGATTATACTTGTTTTTTATTTGAAAAATAATCTTCGTGTCACAATTTAATAAAAGGAAAAAGGACAAATATACTCCGAACTATTATAAATGGTATGCAGATACCCTTCGTCATACTTTTGGAATATTGATGCCCTTGCAGTACAAAAATTAGAGCATATATACCCTTTATACTAACGGACATACACGTGTCATAATCTTATCCGTCGATTAAATATCGGATCGACGGATAAAATTGTGTCACGTGAAGGGCATATATGCTCTAGTTTTTAGACGGTAAGGACATCAATGTCCCAATAGTATGACGGAGGGTATCTGCATACCATTTACGATAGTTCGAGGGTATATTTGTCCTTTTTTCCTTTAATAAATTTTACTAAATTATAGTAGTGGAAAACATACGTTAAGAACAATTAATCCAAATGAAAGTATTGTAAATTCACAAAGGAATCAAAAATAAGTTAGTGACAACCTGCGAGGTGATTCCACGATTGAACTTTAAGGATGAATATGCAAACATGGTGTGCTTGAGTGTGCAAAAATTCAACATATCGATAAATCAAATTGAAAAAAATGTTATTTGTTTATTACTATTGAATTAACGGATTTTTAATGATTTTATTAAAAATATTATCGGGTTATCGATTCGGTTTTGATTTTTTAATATTGGGTATTGGATAAACCAATAACCCATTAAGACGGTAGCTGATTTACTACTTTACCCCTAGATAAATAGTAAGTAAATATTAATCTCAGTACCTTATTGAGTACTGTCTTTGCCCTTTAGCCTTCAATTCACACTTCACAGTGACTTTGTGTTCACAACTACACATGAGTTGCACAAGTATAAGACAATTGTCCCTTAGCTATGTTTATTACTAGTTAGTTAGTTAACTAATTAAGGGTAATTAGTGGTAGTTAGAGGTAGTTATAGATTAGCCGCTTAGTCTATAAATATAGTTGTACAGATATAGTTACATCAGAAGGTATTTTCTCTATTTCTCTTCGTCTCAATACGGTATTAGATCTAGGAACGGCGATTCCAAGCATCTAGGGGAGGATGTAAGGAGAACTCTCAAGTTGAAGATCGGCGAAGCTTAGGTTGAAGTCGGCGTAGCTTTTCTAAGTGATTCGATTAATTTTTTTGCATCTTCGTTGTTGTCGTTTCTTTGATTAGGGAAGTTAAGGAGCAACAGTAGAGGAAATCAAAATCAACTAGCAGCATCCCCTGTTCGTGCGACCATCGGATGGGACTAGATCCATATTAGCTCCAATTCAGCTAAAAGGATCTAAAATCTATGGATTATAACACTTATCCTATCATGGACCATCATTAATACTGTAGCTCCACCTCTTTTTAGTGGAATTGTTTATGCTACTGATGCCCACACAGTTTTTTGAAGACTTGCAGGAAAGGTTTGATAAGATTAATTGAGTAAGGATTTTTCAATTACACAAGAAAATTGCTATAATTTCACAGAGGACCGATACTTTCTATACTTAACCAAATTAAAGAAACTTCGGGCTGAATATGATCTGATTGTACTTTTTCCTAACTGTGGTTGTGCTAGATATAAGAAGTACATTGAACACTTGCAACAACAAAAACTATTGCAATTTTTGAGTGGATTGAATGATATCTATGCACAGTCTAAGCAACAAATCCTTATGAAATTGACTGAGCCTAGTCTGAATCAATGTTATGCCATGATTATGGAAGAAGAGAGTCATAGATCTGTCAATAATTCAGGAAAACATGTTATAGGGGAAGGTATTAACATTGCTGCTTTTTGGAGTGCACGAACACCATGTTCTTTTAGCAATGGAAAAATTACAGGTCAGTTTTAAGGTACACCACCTAATCGTGGTTATCATAAGCGTAAGAGGATTTGGAATGAACAATGCGACCATTGCAAGATGCATGGCCACACAATGTTAGATTGTTATCAAATCATAGGCTATTCAGAGAATTTTAAGAAGAAAAGGAAGCCTCTAGCTAATCATACATTATATGCAACACTAGGACGACATCAATTTCCCGTCTTAAAGTACTCAAGTTGGATATTCGCCTCTATAAATGGATACTAGTCACCGCTCTTATTATGGTTATTCAAGCATTAGAGATAACACATCAACAAATGGGACTGTACATGGTGTAAATCACTTTGTTGTTGGACATTTTCTTGGTGTTGAACCTTATAGTAGGACCATTTAGGAGTTGATAAAGGGAAGGACTATAAGTGAGGATTGATGAGAACATCAATGTATCTTTATCTCCTCATCAATATGCACATGTTCAGAAAATGTTCCACAAGGGCACTACCTTTGCACCATCAGCAAATATGGCAGGTAATCGTTCTACTTTACTAGATAACAAGGATATATGTAATTGAATAGTAGATATTGGGGCTACTCATCACATGTTATAAGATTTTAGTGAATGTACGTAAGGGAATTGGTGATGTGCGTTTGTCTGATGGAAGCAAACTTCCTATTCTAAATGCTGGTAATTGTAGGGTAGGCCAAGGGAAGATCCAAAATGTGTTATATGTTTCAAGTTTCAAAATGGATTTACTTTCAGTAGCCAATTTGACAAGAGAATTGAATTGTGTTATGAAATTCTATCCTTATTTTTGCCTGCTATAGGACCTTCACATTGGCCAGGTGAAAGAAATTGGTAAAATGATAGATGATATGTATCACTTGAAGTCCAGAGGAAGTATTCAGCAATCAGTAGCAACCTACATTGCATCCATAAATAATGACATTTGACATAAGAGATTGGGTAATGTTCCACTCAAAATGGTTATAAGCTTTTTTATTTGGCTAACAAATTGATTTTTTTGCTAGTAGAGATATGTAGTTTCTGAAAAAATATTTTTTCTTTCCAATCTAGTGTCATGCCCCATGCTCAAGGGGCGCAACTGGCTCCTAATGCCAAAACTCAGGTCTGAGCCGACCCTGCTGAACCATTTTGCTACTAGCGCATGGCAGCCACACGCAATCAAGAAAACAAACAAGTATATCTCGGCTTAAACTAAGCCCTCGGCCGGCAAGGCCCCTGTCAACTGATCTATAAAAGAAACAGCTACTCCCAGGAGATCATATAAATAAATAGCCAACTAGCACATAAGTCCTGATTGGGCCGTCAAGGCCACCATGATATCTATACCAAAATTAAAAGCAGGTATATATTAATACAATACATCAAACAGCTCACAAGCTTCAGCAAACCAACAACATATGCAAGTATGGCAATAACGTAGATATATACCCCACACACTGGTCTTCAAGCCTCTAAGAGTAGTAAAGATTAGCGGGACAGACCCTCAGCTTACCCATAAAGATATATACAACAAAAGGTAACAAACTTCCCAACTCTGGCAGCTCCGGAGGAAAGGGGCTAGCCAATCGGATAAAAGTCAATCCTGCTGCTGATGAGGTCTACTCGATCATCTGTCAGGACCTGCATTCATGAATGTAGCGCCCCCAAGGCAATGGGGCTTCAATACAAAATAATGTACAGAGTATGAAAGGTAATAAACTATGAGGAGGTATCCTGATATATTGGAATAATATGATAAATAAATCAAGGATAAGATAAGTGGTTTCAAATCAATTTGCAACAACTTTGATGATAATGAAGTTTTTGTGCTACTACATGTGGGGAAATATTCAAATATATTTTCAACAATCCTGCTGCTCTATCCTTAAAAATAAAATCAATTTTCAACCCAAGCAAACTTTTAATGCTCGGGATCCACTTTTAACTCATGCATATTACTTTTAACGCATGAGCTCCACTTTCAACCCTGTTCATCACTTTTAACACAGGGCTCCAAGTTTTAACCCAAATCAATTTTAAATCATGGTAAGCAGCAGCGATACATGAAGATTTTGAAGAGCTCCTAAATCTAAACTTATCAAAAATAATAAAAACAACAACCTAACCAACCCCCATAAGCTCGGCAGGTACAAACAACACACAAGACCACCTACTCAGGCCCCCATATGCCCGGAAGGTGTCAATCAACATATATACCCCTATCAGTAGTCCCCTAGCCCCGTAGGCAGTCACATAGCCCTCTTAGGCATTAATATAGCCCCGTAGGTAGCACATAACTCTCTTAGGCATCAACATAGCGTATAGACAACTCATGGCCCTCTTAGGCAACAACATGGCCCTGTAGGAAGCACATAGCCTTCTTATGAGTCAATATAGCCCTGTAGGCAACTCATAGCCCTTGTAGGCATCCATATAACCCTGTAGGCAGAACATAGCCCTTCTAGGCATAGATCACATTCCTGCAGCTAACCACAATAGCCCCAAGGGCAACAATAACAATCTAATCGCCAAAAGCGAGCAATTTAGTTATAAGCAACCTATATAAATAGCCTCTAAGTTGTGTCCAACATAGGGACGCTACTAACTGAATAAGAATCCCGACAAGGGAGAATTATATCAACTCGAGCAACCAACAATCAACAATAATGGCTACAAGTGTAACAAGGATAACAACCGAATTACATTGCTCCTAAGCTTTAAGGAAACATGCCGTAAGTAGGGAATAGCCTTAACATATATTTCCAATAAACGTTTGAAAGACCATAGTTCCTTCACGAAATGTGTTCCTTATGTCCTAAGCTTCGCAAACACTATATATAAACAACTGGTACGCACCTATAAACAGTTCATAGTTAATCTTAATTCGGCAGATTTTCCATATTGCCCTAACTTGTCGAAACGTCTATAGAAATTCATAAAAACAACCATAAAAGGGTCCTGAGAATAATAGTGCAAGCAAATATATAACGACAACAACAATAATAATAAGCAACAATATAAAAAAATCAGATAGGTATCTTACCTCACTACACTAATATAAACTGATATGTCGTAACACCCCGTATTCTACGTGTACTAGTTCTATTTATTACGCTTAAAAAACTTCCTTGTGGTTTAGTTATGGACTCGGTTTCCTATGCAACTAGTGACAATAGAATAGATTTAAAGTGAACTGTCCGTAGATTTTAATGTGACCCGATTAAGTTGAAGTCGATGGAAGTATTTAAACTTGAGATCATAAGTTGGTATTTGAGTCTAAAGTTTAAAGTGGCATAGTGTATATAAGTTTTAAGTTAAGTTAAAGGTATTAAGGTCTAGAAATGGAATAAAATATTAAGGTGCTTGCTTGACTTCACTAAGCTAGTAGATGACAAGTAGGTGTATCACCTACTTTGACTTATTTACCAGCCCAAAGGACCAAGTAGGTGCATCACCTACTAAGACTCTTTTGACCATGTTATTGGGCCAAGTACACTACACCTACTTGCATTAATCTGGCCCAAGTTGAATAGAAGAATAAGGGAAAAATGGACAGCCAAGACCCAATCTTTCCAAGCCCACAAGAAATAATTTGAATGGAAAAGTAGGTGCATCACCTACTTAAATGTGTGCCCTAAATTAAAGACACATGTTTGGCTGCAAAAGAAGTACAAGAAAGGTGGTAAAAGGCCCAATGTTCTTAAGTCCAAAAAGGCCCAAGTGAAAAGTCCAAGTTGGTGGGTCACCTACTTGAAAAATTATGGCCCAAAATGAGTGAGAAAGTCAGCCAAAGCATGTCCCTTTAAAAGGGATTGATATCAGCTTTTTCCAACCATTTTTACTTTGCCAAAAATCTAATTTCTAGAGCTTTCTCTCTTCTCTCTCTTGGCTTCATACAACAGCCATTAAATACCATTAGGGTTCTTGAATATTAGGGAGTTCAAGCTATTGGAAGGTATAATTTAAGACAAGTTAAGGAGGACAACCTTTACCTTGAAGAATCCAAGTCTTAGCAGGTGATAGTTATGTCCAACAAGGTAAGCTACTGCAATTTTCTCCCTCTAGTGCTTGATTTAATTAGGACACTTGGTATGTGTTAGTGAGTTGGAAATTGTTACTTTTACATGGTGTAATATTGGGGAGGATGTTCTGGTGATTAGTGCATGTTGGGACAGTCATGGATGGGGGTCCTCTTTAACTTCAGTCATGAGCTTGTTTGAGCACCTTAAAAGTAATATTAAGTCTTCAAGTGCTGGTGATCAGAAACCATGATTCATATTTCATCTGTTACATTATTATGTTTAAGGATTGTTTTATGTATGTTATGATAAGGGATGTGACTGGATGTGCGGGTAAGTTATGGAGAAATTAAAGGACTTAAATATTGCAGGGAGGTTTGGAGAGGACCTGATACGAAAGTTGTACAGTATATAGACGCGATTTAAGGAAAAGGGAAGGAAAAAAAACATTGACTAGATAAATTGCATGCTTACTGCGTGGTTATTATTTTGGTGAGATCAAGTAGCTCAAATTGATTGATTAGCTACTAATACTAGTCTTACAACTTATTTTATTGTAGATTAGTAATCTAAAGAGAAGGAGCTTAAGTAATACTTTTTGAATTGTATAGCAAGGTATGTAAGGCTATTCGATTTCCTATTTCTTTGGCATGAATCCAACACCTGCATTACAAAAAGTAAACTTTCTAAGTGCCATTGGTAGTAACTAATCGATAGGTTCAGTTCTTACTCCTTAGAGCATTTAAGCGAGTACTCTAATATTAGTTTGTTACTAAATGTACGTGCTTACTCTACCAAGTATTAGCATGCAAGGTTTAAACTTGTTTCACCGTCAAAGTACCCTTGGCACGTATTTCCCTTATATAAATCAAAATTATCCTAGATTACACATGGTACATATGTTTGTATGTTGGATATACATTCTACCCATATCATGACAACTAGCTTCAATTATCTCTATATATGTCATCTTTGTTACATGTTCATATGTTCCCTTTATTGGTTATTTCTCCCATTGTGTTAGACTATAATGTTACCTCACAAGATCCCTACTTGCTCTGTTGTACATTTTATATGTACTTACTTGGAATATGTATCTGTCCTTCAGTTGATTCTGCCCACGTTCTCCCTTGGTTCCACTTTTATGTATATCTTGTATTTGATATTAGTTAGTGAGTATCCGGCTACCATATAGAGTTCAAATCTGTTGGCTGAATGTTAATGTCTTCACTTGATATGTGCTTTAATTTGAGTCATATGCTCCTAAGTATTACATGTGCATGTCACATTTGCTTCCCATGTCATTGTTATTATCGTAAGTCCATGTTCATATGTCTTCTACTACTGGTCCATATTTCCAAATCTCAACAATGATTATGATCACTAAAACAACAATCTCAAAAGAGATAATGATCATCAAAAGAACAATCTCTAAAGAGTTATTATTATCAAAAAACAATCTCGAAAGAGTTATGAACATCAAAACAACAATCTCAAAGATAAAGAATTTAAGTGAAGCTATCTGTATAATTATGGGTGGCAGCCCAGGGGCAAATGCCTAGCATGGGTCGATCCCAATTGGTATAGAAGGGTGGCAGCTCAGGGGCGAAAGTCTAGCATGAGCCGATCCCAATTGGTATAAGAGGGTGGCAGCTCAGGGGAAAAAGCCTAGCATGGGTCGATCCCAATTTGTGGAATTATGAGGACAGTATCTCAGGGGTTAAAATGCCTAGCATGGGTCATCCTCTTCTACCGCTGATGAGCTGGCCATTTGTATCATATGTCTTATAAATATTATAATGCAAAGAAAAGTAAAGAAAAGAATGTAACATACACGATTCGACAAGTATAAGCAAATGTGGTCTCTAATCCTTATTTATTGCTATTTGGTTTCACTTGAGCTCTCATTTTACATATGGTTGTATTATTCCTTACATATTTAGTACATTCTTTCGTGCTGACGTCCCTTATTGGGGATGCTGCATTTCATGTTGCAGGTACAACTACTCAACTAGTAGATCTCCCCAATAGAAGCACATGATACTCAGCGGTTGTTGGTGAGCTCCATGTTGATTCGGGGATTTGCGGAGTCTTTACTATGCGTAATTCATATTGGTACAATCATGGATTCCAGTAGAGGCTTTGTAGTAATTGTAAAGCTATCATCTGTATTCATAGTTTCATTTGTCACATGTATCGGTTCAACTAGTCAATATGTGTTGTATATGAAGCTTTTCATCAGTAAATCTATCTGCATAGTAGTTTACTTTCTAATCACAGGTCACTTGTAAATCATGTGTTCAGATGGTACTTGTCCGTCTTACCTAGGATTGGGGTGTGACAAAAGTGGTATCAGAGCAGTTCGCCCTAGGGAGTCTACAATGCCGTGTCTAGTAGAACCTTACTTATGAATGTGTTGCGCGCCACATTTATAATTAAGGGGCTGCTTGGACATTTAGGAAATGTTACTATCCTTCATAATCCAGATCGTGCAATAGAGCGAAGTTAAGAAGTCAATTTCCACTTGTACCTGATCATGTTATTCATATTATGTTTACGATGGTTAAGGTTAACAATAGCTAAAATTTCAACATGCAACCTACAGAAAAGGATCTGAAGTTATCAATATTTAGACTACATTGAGCTCATTTTATTCGACCGTCCCACTCCACAAGGTATGTAAAGGCTTTTATGTTATATGCATTTTAAGTTGCATTTTTTCCATTTGTATCACATTGGTTCAATTGAGAAAGATATAGTATGGTTATCCATATACTTAAAAATGATGGGTCACCTAGTTACATATATGAGCTGTAGCATTTCTAAGCACATCTTCTTAGAAGGATGTATCCAACTCTTGAGTTCTATATTTCCTCCATATTTATAGGATCTATTCCTGTAGAGGATACTCGTTCTTAGTCTGGCAATACATAGAATTTTTGGTATTACAGATGTACTCTAAATTGATGTTGTTGAACCAGTTTCTTTTAGTTGAAAGAAGGCAGTGGCACAATCTGATAGCTAAATGTATCAGTGCAATAGTGTTACTAGAGATACCCCTAAATGGCTGACAAGGCCTAAATTCTCACCATATATCATCCCGAATATGTTAATAGTTGGTTTTATAGGGTATGTTCCAACCACCCCGAATAAGTATTAATAACATTTATATTCTTTCATGATTATGAAACTTAGAGATAAGTGTGCTAATTACTGCAAATGATATATGTATGGTAGTTCCTACTACAATCTATATTTTGGCTATAGAGGATTAGTATGTGACCAAAGGGTTAAGGTTAACAAAAGAAAAATTGATTGGTTAGACCTAAATTGTGATTAGTTAGGTTGTACATAGTGGAATTAAAGTACATGAAGCTACTAGTTTTGATTAAAAGGTACTTGTTAGACAGGAATCATGTGAGAATGAAGCTTGAATGACTCGTGTCGAATATGTACGTAGAGCATTATTCACATGTATTAACTTCCATCAATTTGAATAGAGCTACTACAGGGTTCATTTAATATATGTCTGCAGTAATTCGTCAGTCATAGTCCAATTAAGGGAGAGGAAAAATTGATCATATCCTAGTTGTTATTATTTGCTATCTTGCATGGGAAAGGAGTCGGAGCACCCTCACTTGTTATTAGATTTCATGTTTTATGATGCGTTCAAGCTTCACTATTTATTTTCTATTTCGACCTTCAAAGGGCATCAGGCGTTGAGCGTGATATAACACAAACTAGTAATAAAGGCAAAGTTGACCTTGACCTCCTACTATAAAAGATGAACTATTGAGGATTTTCTTTTTCTATCTTGACTGTAGTGTTTATATTGACCTAGACGGAAGCCAAGTCTCAATAGCAGAACACCTATAAGAATTCTTAGGAGATTGAGGAGAGTAGATGGGGAAATCAATTGTATGTGTTTAGGTGGGTAAGGAATATGAGCAGAGCTATCTCATCTGTGACTTAGCACTTAAGACAGTGTGTTTGCCCTTAATATGGTAGAGTGGTTCTATAGGATATCTCGTAGTTTCCAAAGATGGTTTGTTATATAATTATACATGCTGCATGTTCCATAACTTATCTATTTGTATGTCGTTTGCCCTTTGTGGATCACTTTCTCACATGTTTTCTAATGTCATAGAATGCTTACATGTAAGTGTTATCCGCTTCAGAGTACCCTTGTTTATTGTTATATGTTTTTGTAGGACCTTTTCCTTACATGTTCTTTATTGCAATGGTTACTTTTCACATGGCACTTGTCCATATTGTGTGGGTACTGCATGCTAATTGATCATATGCTATGGGAAAAATTAGTGCTCGTGGGTTATATGACTCGCATATCACTTGTTTACATGTCATATGCATCATAAACCATTTATATGTATATTACATGCCTCGTAGCCTACTTGCTTAAACATACAGGCCTTATAGCTTTTCTAGCCATGTGTCATGTGTTCACTTGCTCATATTTCATAAGTGTACTTATTATTGACACGTTAGGTCACCAATCCATGCAATATAATGCACTTGATCAATGTGATTTGTGTTTCGTAGTTCATATTTCATATACTCTACTTGCTTATGTATTATATATTTTGTAGCTTTAGTACTCATGCATCATGTGCTCATTTAGTCCATTTCCTACATTCCTTATAGTTCATTCGCTCACACGCTACCCTATGAACCATATGCGTGCGTACACCATATATTTCTATAGCTTAATGCCCGTATATTATGCGCTCACTTTTGTGCTAATCTGCCTATGTGTCATACCCAATGTGACTTATTTATTTGTACACTATGCCCCTCTGTGATTATTGACTTGAGTTTTGAACATTTTAGGAAAACATTTCCTTGTATCATTATGTAGTGAAGATTTTGACCGGAAAAGGTTGGGCATGTATGTAAATTTTATCACAACCATAGATAAATAACTTAGCATAATGCCTTATTCGAAGGTGCGGCATAAAACTTTAGATTTTATATTAACAGCTATGCGTTCTTATAAGTCTCACCTCTGAAAAGCGTCATGAGATAAAAGAGAAGGGAAAGTAGAGCCCCGATAGGTTAGGCCTTTGATTTTGCGTTCGTTCCATATACGAAAAAATTGGGAGATACATACCTACATTGAAGTATTGTGAAAGGAATAGAATATAACATAAGATACTTGGGAATATGGTAGAGATCCTAAGTACCCCTCCTCATTCTAAACATCAACATAAGGATCTAAGATCATGTGGTCCCCTTATATGATCATGAATCCTACCATCATTTGTTCATTTGATATGTCATTTGAATGTATTGTGTTTAGGTATATTAAAGTCCTTATTTGTATGAGTTCTACTTGTGTATATTCAGTGAATTACATGGTCAAGAAAGGGGTTTAATTTGTCATATTATTGTTTTATGAACCATATCTATTGAGACTTCATGCTAGACTTGTCAATACGTGTTTTAGGTTAGTCTATGGATTTTAGATAGTCCTATTTATAATGGGAACTCTCGCAAATCTCCAAATGAAATTCCAAGGTTAACCAAACTATCAGCTTCACCCATCATTCGAGGATCAATGATCATAAGGGGGAAGGATGTAACACCCTGTATTCTACTTGTACTAGTTCTATTTATTACGCTTAAATAACTTCCTTGTGGTATAGTTATGGACTCGGTTTCCTATGCAACTAGTGACAATAGAATAAATTTAAAGTGAACTGTGTGTAGATTTTAATGTGACCCGATTAAGTTGAAGTCGATGGAAGTATTTAAACTTGAGATCATAAGTTGGTATTTGAGTCTAAAGTTTAAAGTGGCATAGTGTATATAAGTTTTAAGTTAAGTTAAAGGTATTAAGATCTAGAAATGGAATAAAATATTAAGGTGCTTGCTTGACTTCACTAGGCTAGTAGATGACAAGTAGGTGTATCACCTACTTTGACTTATTGACCAGCCCAAAGGACCAAGTAGGTGCATCACCTACTAAGACTCTTTTGACCATGTTATTGGGCCAAGTACACTACACCTACTTGCATTAATCTGGACCAAGTTTAATAGAAGGAAAAGGGGAAAATGGACAGCCAAGGCCCAATCTTTCCAAGCCCACAAGAAATAATTTGAATGGAAAAGTAGGTGCATCACCTACTTAAATGTGTGGCCTAAATTAAAGACACATGTTTGGCTGCAAAAGAAGTACAAGAAAGGTGGCAAAAGGCCCAATGTTCTTAAGTCCAAAAAGGCCCAAGTGAAAAGTCCAAGTAGGTGGGTCACCTACTTGAAATATTAAGGCCCAACAAGAGTGAGAAAGTCAGCCAAAGCAGGTCCCTTTAAAAGGGATTGATATCAGCTTTTTCCAACCAGTTTTACTTTGCCAAAAATCTAATTTCTAGAGCTTTCTCTCTTCTCTCTCTTAGCTTCATATAACAGCCATTAAATACCATTAGGGTTCTTGAATATTAGGGAGTTCAAGCTATTGGAAGGTATAATTTAAGACAAGTTAAGGAGGACAACCTTTACCTTGAAGAATCCAAGTCTTAGCAAGTGATAGTTATGTCCAGCAAGGTAAGCTACTGCAATTTTCTACCTCTTGTGCTTGATTTAATTAGGACACTTGGTATGTGTTAGTGAGTTGGAAATTGTTACTTTTACATGGTGTAATATTGGGGAGGATGTTCTGGTGATTAATGCATGTTGGGACAGCCATGGAGGGGGGTCCTCTTTGACTTCAGTCATGAGCTTGTTTGAGCACCTTAAAAGTAATGTTAACTCTTCAAGTGCTGGTGATCAAAAACCATGATTCATATTTCATCTGTTACATTATTATGTTTAAGGATTGTTTTATGTATGTTATGATAAGGGATGTGACTGGATGTGCGGGTAATTTTTGGAGAAATTAAAGGACTTAAATATTGCAGGGAGGTTTAGGGAGGACCTGATATGAAGGTTGTACAGTATATAGATGCGATTTAAGGGAAAAGGGAAGGAAAGAAAACATTGACTAGATAAATTGCATGCTTACTGCGTGGTTATAATTTTGGTGAGATCAAGTAGCTCAAATTGATTGATTAGCTTCTAATACTAGTCTTACAACTTATTTTATTCTAGATTAGTAATCTGAAGAGAAGGAGCTTAAGTCATACTTTTTGAATTGTATAGCAAGGTATGTAAGGCTATTTAATTACCTATTTCTTTGGCATGAATCCAACACTTGCATTACAAAAAGTAAACTTTCTAACTGATCCATAGGTGCAGTTCCTACTCCCTAGAGCATTTAAGCGAGTACTCTAATATGGGTTTGTTACTAAATGTACGTGCTTATTCTACTAAGTATTAGTATGCAAGGTTTAAACTTGTTTCACCGTCAAAGTACCCTTGGCACGTATTTCCCTTATATAAATCAAAATTATCCTAGATTACACAAGGTACATATGTTTGTATGTTGGATATACAATCTGCCCATATCATGCCAACTAGCTTCAATTATCTATATATATGTCATCTTTGTTACATGTTCATATGTTCCCTTTATTGGTTATTACTCCCATTGTGTTAGACTATAATGTTACCTCACAAGATCCCTACTTGCTCTGTTGTACATTTTATATGTACTTACTTGGAATATGTATCCGTCCTTCAGTTGATTCTGTCCACGTTCTCCCTTGGTTCCACTTTTATGTATACCTTGTATTTGATATTAGTTAGTGAGTATCCGGCTACCATATAGAGTTCAAATCTGTTGGCTGAATGTTAATGTCTTCACTTGATATGTGCTTCAATTTGAGTCGTATGCTCCTAAGTATTACATGTGCATGTCACATTTGCTTCCCATGTCATTGTTATTATCGTAAGTCCATGTTCATATGTCTTCTACTATTGGTCCATAGTTCCAAATCTCAACAATGATTATGATCACCAAAACAACAATCTCAAAAGAGATAATGATCATCAAAAGAACAATCTCTAAAGAGTTATGGTTATCAAAAAACAATCTCAAAAGAGTTATGAACATCAAAACAACAATCTCAAAGATAAAGAATTTAAGTGAAGCTATCTGTATAATTATGGGTGACAGCCCAGGGGAAAATGCCTAGCATGGGTCGATCCCAATTGGTATAGAAGGGTGGCAGCTCAGGGGCGAAAGCCTAGCATGAGCCAATCTCAATTGGTATAAGAGGGTGGCAGCTCAGGGGCGAAAGCCTAGCATGGGCCGATCCCAATTTGTGGAATTATGAGGACAGCATCTTAGGGGTTAAAATGTCTAGCATGGGTCATCCTCTTCTACCGCTGATGAGCTGGCCATTTGTATCATATGTCTTATAAATATTATAATGCAAAGAAAAGTAAAGAAAAGAATGTAACATACACGATTCCACAAGTATAAGCAAAGGTGGTCTCTTATCCCTATTTATTGCTATTTGGTTTCACTTGAGCTCTCATTTTACATATGGTTGTATTATGCCTTACATATTCAGTACATTCTTTCGTATTGACGTCCCTTATTGGGGATGCTGCATTTTATGTTGCAGGTACAGCTACTCAACTAGTAGATCTCCCCAATAGAAACACATGATACTAAGCGGTTGTTGGTGAGCTCTAGTTTGATTCGGGGCTTTGCCGAGTCTTTATTATGCGTATTTCATAGTGGTACAGTCATGGATTCTAGTAGAGGATTTGTAGACATTGTAAAGCAATCATTTGTATTTATAGTTTCACTTGTCACATGTATCGGTTCAGCTAGTCAATATGTGTTTTATATGAAGCTTCTCATTAGTAAATCTATCTGCATAGTAGTTTACTTTCTAATCACAGGTCACTTGTAAATTATGTGTTCATATAGTACTTGTCCGCCTTACCTAGGGTTGGGGTGTGACATATGCCATCACCCTGGGATATGAAACAAGTGAGAATATTTGGACCTTATGCCATCCTCAGCTTCCAAGGTCACCTCTTCTCTATTCGTATTTCTCCACAATACTTTAACCGAAGCCACCTCTTTGGTCCTCAATTTACGGACCTACCGATCTCATATGGCAACTGGAGTTTTCTCATTGGACAACTACTATGTGATTTGGACATCCTCAACTGGGACAACCCGATAAGGGTCTCCTACGCACTTTCGTAGCATAGATACATGGAAAACTGGATGAATAGATTATAGCCTCGAAGGCAATTCTAACTCATTAGCCACTCGTCCTACCCTTCGAAGGATTCGGTATGGCCCAATGAATCTTGGACTAAGTTTGCCTTTTTCGCCAAATCTCATAACCCCCTTTATAGGAGAGACTTTTAAGAATACCCAGTCATACACGCAAAACTCTAAGTACCTTCGTCGCACATCTGAGTATGACTTATGTCGGCTTTGAGCTGTTAGCAACCTCTCCCATATGAGTTTGACCTGCTCCACTGTCTACTATACTAAGTCGGGTCCAATCAACCCTGACTCACCTTCCCCAAACCATCCAATGGGGGATCTACATTTTCGCCCACACAAAGCCTCATACGGTGCCATCCCAATGCTGGAATGATAACTATTATTGTATGCAAACTCTATAAGAGGTAAGTGGTCATCCGAACTCCCCTTGAAGTCTAGCGCACACGCCCGTAGCATATCCTCGAGTGTCAAAATTGTGCGCTCAGCCTGGCCATCTGTCTGAGGGTGAAAGGTTGTATTAAGATTAACCTGTATCCCCAGTCCTTTCTGGAAGGACTTCCAGAAGTTGGCGGTGAATTATGCTCCTCTATCGAAGATAATAGATACTGGACACCGTGTAGCCAAACAATCTCCCTAATATAGAGCCCTGCAAAGTCTTCGGCCGTAAAAGTAACCCTGACTGGTAAGAAGTGGGCTGATTTTGTTAGTCTATCAACAATTACTAAATAGAGTCAAACTTGGGACTCGATCGAGGTAACCCTGTAATAAAATCCATATTAATTGCTTCCCACTTCCACAAAGGAATGGCTATCTCCTAAACTAACCCAGCGGGCTTTTGGTGCTCAACCTTCACCTGTTCGCAGTTAGGACACTGTGCCACAAACTCAGCGACGTCTTTCTTCATCCCGTGCCACCAATAGATTTCCTTAATATCTTGGTACATCTTCGTCGAACTATGGTGAATAGAATAGCGGGAATGATGTGCCTCTTCCATAATACGATGCGGAAGCCCTACAACATTCGGAACACATAATCGACCACCACTATATCTAAGGACTCAATTTCCTTCTATATCAAATGCTAAAGTCTGTTGATTCTGAGCCTTGGCTCTGAGCTGCTCTAAACTAGGATCCTCTTGTTGCCGTGATTTTACTTCTACAGCTAGAGATGATACGGTTGTGTCTTGAATTGTTACCCCACTATCTTCTGCCTCTAACAATCTGACTCCCAAGCTAGCTAACTGATGAAGCTCTCGCGCTATCTCACACTTCTCAACACCTAAATATGATAAACTACCCATAGATCTTCGACTGAGGGCATCAGCTACCACATTCGCCTTTCCTGGATGATATAAAATGTCCACATCGTAGTCTTTCAGTAACTCAAGCCATCAACGTTATCGCAGATTTAACTCCTTATGTCTAAAGATATATTGAAGGCTTTTATGATCTGTGAAGATGTCAACATTAATGCCATACAAATAGTATCTCCAGATCTTTAGCACATGCACAACTGTAGCCAACTCTAAATCGTGGGTCGGATAGTTCTTCTCATGCTTTCTTAACTACCTTAAAGCATATGTGATAACCTTACCAAGTTGCATTAGAACTCATCCCAACCCAACACCAGAAGCATCACAATACACCACATAGCCTTCTGAACCATCTGGCAATGCAAGAACTGGTGATGATGTCAACATGTCCTTCAGCTCCTGGAAACTATGCTCGCAAGCCTTAGTCCATTGGAACTTAGCTGATTTTTGAGTCAGCTTCGTTAATGGGTTGAAATTGAAGAAAACCCCTCTACAAACCTTCTGTAGTACCCAGCTAACCCTAAGAAATTATGAACTTCAGTGGGAGTCATGGGTCTAGGCCAAGTCTTTACGGCCTCAATGTTTTGTGTATCAACCGCAATGCCTGCATCAGATACAATATGGCCTAAGAAAGCTACAGAGTCCAACCAGAACTCATATTTAGAAAATTTTGCATAAAGTTCTCGGTCTCGAAGAACCTGAAGGACTGCTCGTAGATGATTTGCATGCTCATCTTTTGAACGTGAATACACCAGAATATCATCAATAAATACAATCACAAACAAGTCTAGATACAGCCTGAATATACTATTTATCAGGTCCATGAAAACTGCTGGGGCATTAGTTAATCCAAAAGACATTACCAAGAACTCAAAGTGTCCATATCTAGTTCTAAAAGTTGTCTTTGGAACGTCTTTCTCCCGAACTCGTATCTGGTGGCACCCTGATCTTAAATCAATCTTTGAGAAACACTTAACACCTTGTAACTGATCAAACAAGTCATCTATCCTCGGAAGGGGATACTTATTCTTTATAGTTGCCTTATTCAGCTGTCGGTAATCGATACACATTCTTAATGAGCCATCTTTCTTCGTTACGAACAACACTGGTACACCCCATAGTGAAGCACTAGGCCTAATAAAGCCTTTATCCAGCAAGTCTTTCAGCTAATCCTTCAACTCTTTTAGCTCAACAGGAGCCATTCTATAAGGAGGGATATATATGGGTTGTGTCCTTGGTAGCATATCGATAGCAAAATCAATTTCCCGTTCTAGTGGGATACCAGGGAGCTCGTCTGGAAATACATCTAGAAACTCATTAACTACCAGAATAGACTGAAGAGTCGGTGGTTCTGTATTTATATCATGAATGTGAACAAGATAATAAATGCAACCCTTGGTAATCATCCTTCTCGCCTTAAGACAGGAAATAAATCTACCTTTCGGCGTTGTTGTATCGCCTTTCCATTCCCAAACTGCCTCTCTTGGAAAGTGGAATCTAACAATCTTTGTCCGGCACTCAACATTAGCATAACAAGACGCTAACTAGTCCATACACATAATGACGTCAAAATCGACCATCTCTAACTCTACGAGATCTACATAGCTCTGATGGTCAATAATTTCTACCGTGCAACCTTGATAGACTCTCCTGGCAATAATAGACTCACCAACTGGTGTAGATACAATAAAGGGTCAATCTAATGACTCTGATGCTATACATAACTTCCCCGCAATAAATGGAGTAATATAAGACAGTGTAGATCCGGGATCTATCAAAGCATAAACACAATAGGAGAAAACAATCAATGTACCTGTCACAACATCTGGTGATGACTCTGAGTCCTGTCGGTCGGTTAATGAATATGTACGGTTCTGTCCACTACCAGAACTAGATGTTCCCTCTCTGCCTCCACCTCTACCTCTATGTGCTGAAGTTTGGGGGTCCACGCCCGGTAGACTGTGTTGATGAGGAGGAACCTTCTGCTGACCTGGTAGACTGACCTATACCACCCTGACCTATAGTAGGGCAGTTTCTCCACCCATGCCCCTCATGTCCACAAGAATAACAACATGTGGAACCCTGTCTGCACCTCTCGAAATGCATCCTACCGCAAATTGCGCAACGCGGCGGGACTGTCCTAGCCTGGCATGAACCCCTCTGCTGCTGCAAGCCTGATGCTCGTGAATCCTCACTTGGGCCTGACTGTTCCTGATGATCAGATGTACTACCCTGGAACTGTTGTGGTGGAGGTCTAGGTGGCCTAATAGAATATCAGGGTTTGGGAACACCTTGAAAATCTCTCTGCGAACCAATGGGCCTATACTGTAAATGTCGGCGATCCTCTATGCCTTCTGCAAATGCCTGAATTCGCGAGATATCCATATTATCATTTAGTGCAGCGGTAGAACAAACATCGATATAGTCTGAGTCGAGCCCTCCCACAAATCTACGCACCATATCATGCATCGTATCAACAAATGTTGGTGCATATCTAGCCAATGAATCAAATCTCAGCCCGTACTCTCGGAGACTCATGCTACCCTGTCGGAGGTTCATAAACCGGTCCACCAGGCCATCCCTAATCTCTCAAGGCAAATAGTGATCTATGAAAGCTTCTGTAAAGTTATCCTAAGTGGGTAGGGATGCATCTTTTCCCCTAGATTTCTCCTAACTCTCATACCACAATACTGCAACATCGTGCAATCGAAATGCTACTAACTCAACTGACTCAGTCGCTGAGGCATGCATGACTCTAAAGATCCTATGAAGATGATCAATAAAGTGCTAAGGGTCTTCTCTGCTATATGTCCCTGTAAACTATGGAGGATTCAAGGCAAGAAATTTACGAACTCTCGAACTTTCGGGCCCTTCAGAAGCTCAGGCAACATCTGGCGCAACTGGTTGGCATTATGTAGCTACTAATTGTGCTAACATACATATTGCACTCTTCAAATCCTGATAAGATGGAATATGAGGAACTAGAGGTGGTCCTGCTGGTGGAGCTGGAAGTCCTGTAGCCGTCGGAGGCTCCTAAAACGATGGAGAAGCTATATGGGGCTGAGAAGATGTCTCCCCCTGGGTCTCACAATGGGCTACCTCCACCTGTGGTACCTTGTCGGTACTCTTGCTTGCAGTTGTATCTACCCCTTGGCTAGTTGTGGTCTGTCTAGTGTCAGTTATCTCTATCTACATACAAGTATCAATTATAAGCCAGAAACCTCAACCCTTAAGACACCGCTCTATAGCACGAGGTGAGCAAAAGAAGGATAGTCAGTCTAGCATGCCCGGTATCTTCTTGCTTATCGGATGTGGTGCACAACACATTTATAAACAAGACTCTACTAGACATGGCTTGCAACTCCCTAGGATACGACGTTGCTCTGATACCAAGTTTGTCACACCCCATAATCGAGGGGCGCAACTGGCTCCTAATTCCAAAACTCAGGCCCGAGCCGACCCTGCTGAACCATTTATTACTAGCGCATGGCAGCCACATAAGGTTCCAATAAATTGTAAAAAAAAAAAAAAAACGAACGAGAATTTTATTGCATTAGGGTTTCTCAAGAATAGGGCTTTGATAGAGAGTATCCTGCAATTACTTTGACGGATAGTTCGAGCTTCTGAAGGGAATGGTAGAATGTACTACATCAGATCTAATACCTGAAAATAGATAATCGTGGATTTAAATCGAGTAAGGAGTAAGAGAGTTGAGAGAGACGATCGATAGCGGGAATATTGAAGCTCAAGATAGAAACTGTATCTACTTCAAATATATTTTAAAACTAAACCTTTAATTTCTTAAAATTATAAAAGGGTCCTTCAGCACATTTAACAATTTCAGGCGCAAAAAATAAAGAGAAAAGAAAATGAGGTCTAGTCCTTTAAATCGTGAGTTTGAGACTTAAACGAGTGTTCGAGCCAACTACTTTCTCGTGGTTATAAATTAAATAGTTCGCTCAAATAAGACAATCGAAAATATAAAAGAAAAGTGCATGATATGTTTGAAATTCCCTTACTCAGGCCTGCTTGTTTGGCAAAACGATATGAAATCATTGTCGCGCCCCGTTTTTCGCAAAACGGACTTTCCTTTCGGATGCACGACCTAACAACTCTTTAGGGCTTTGGAGGATTGAAGAGTCGCCACCTAACGAATTAAGGCGCGTTAGGGCACCTATCTAACCTAGTTAAGTCTAGCTAAGGTCAACGAACCAGAGATCAGGGTAAGGGTTCAAGTTACCTCGAGGGAAAGGTGTTAGGCATCCCTCGAGATTCACAAATGTGGATCCCGGCCGTGTCTAATGCAATTTATGTGGGGGTTACAAGTAGCAATTATGGTCATTTCATTTATTATATTATTTAATTAGCATGATGACTAGGTAATAACTATGATTAAACAATTAAGATCAATTTATTTATTTATTATTTAATTAAACATGCAAAACTCAGTGATAACATTAAATATATGTTGAACATGAAACAATTTATAGAAGATAAGCGAGAAGACAGAACTTACACAATCAAATAGGATAATCAAATTTTATTTTTTATTAAACTACCCCAAATAAATAATTATTATAAACATATAAAAATGGAGAGGGAAAGGGAGACTCTGAAGGACTTTAGGATCAGCACTCGACTTTTCTTTAATTTCAATAGGCTTCCGTGTAGGGACAGACAAAATCAAGGTTTGTCGCTTTAAGCTTGAGTCGATGTCATCACATCCATAGGGCCTAAACTACCCCTACTCCACCACCGCATGTTTTTCGTCTCGAAAAGGTGTCTAGCGTCCCTGCTTAAGGTCCAAGAGGCATCGGACTACTATTAGGGTGAATACAGACTAAAATAAAATATAATAGGCCCACCTAGACAACAAGTCAAACAATTAGGACGACATTTAGCACATAAAGTCTCCAAGTTGGCCTCTAGATTTTAATTAGCATGCTTGCAAACAACACATAATTAGTGAAAAGGTCTCATACTTAAGTGTGTTCCTACGGACAAACATTATAATTGGCAACAAGCAACACAACAATATAACAGTTAATTAATGAAAGGGGAAGTAATTACGACATAATTCCTATTTTAGTTATAAACTGATTTTAAAGGTGGCCCAAAATTATCATAGATCCAGGCATTTTTTAGAGCAGTAGCAAGTCAAGGTATTGATGCAGACAATTTATTAAATGTAGAAATTAATTAAAAGCCTATTTTAAATGTTAAAGCCGCATGCAAATAATAGTAATTAGTTGATTAAAAGTGGCAAGAAAATTATACATAACGCAGAAAACTAAAATTATTTCAGGCAGAATTTTATTTGTATGGCAAAATCAAAGTGTAAGGTCATTCACTAAAAGATAAATAAGGAAATTTGTTCATGCTTCCATTTATAAAACTTAAAATTTACAGTTTGCAAATTCCAATCAAAATCTGTCAAGCATAGGTGCAGAAATGAAGATATCACTTAGAAATGAAATGAAGATTAACAGTTTCGACAATTTAACAAGCTAACAATCGACTATACAACGTCATCATACTAATGAAGCAAAATCTAATCAATCAAAAATTTGCAATGCTTAGGACAAAAATTCACAGCCGTTAATCATTTTTATAATAACACAAACATGCAAAATCATATATTCATAATCAAATAGAGAAATCATATAATCGAATTTAGGAGAACAAACCCAGACGGATCTTCACAGATTCGTCTTCCATAGCCTTTGAGCTTCGCCGGAGAAGAGAGGGGCGGAGGCGCTGGTGGCGTCGTCTGGTTGCTGCTGTTGCTGGTGGCTTTCACGGCTGCTCGCTGAGGAGCTCTTGCCGGTCGGAGGTGGAGCCTGCTGCTGTTTCTGTCCGGCTGGAGCTGCTGCTGTCACCGGAGCTGCTGGTGGCTGTCCTCGCAGGCTGGAGCTGCTGCTTGTGGCTTCTACTGGCGCTGCTGGAGCTGCGTGAGGCTGCTGCTGGTCACTGGTCGGAGCAGCTGGTGGTCCTGCGAAGAGAAATAAAAAAGGAAAAATAGGAAGGGAGAAGGAAGGAGAGGCGGAGAGAGAAAGAGGAGGGAGACGAGAGAGAGGAGGCTGCCATCGGACTGCGTGGTGGCCATCCTCGCCGGCGAAGTGGAGGCAGAGAGATGGAGGCGGCGGCTGTTCTTTTTAGAGATGAGAGAAAAAAGAGTCAATAAATTTAGGTTTGGAGTCTTTAGTTTTAAAAATAGGAAATAAGAGGATTCGATCTCAACCGTAGGATTAGTTTAAATGAGCGGCTAGAATTTAATTTAAAAGATGGACGGATGAGATTAAATGGAATCAAAAATTCTGAAAATTAGATTGTAAATTGGAATGGCCAAATTTGTAATAAAATTGGCTAGAATTAAAATGAAAGGATGATTATAATTGAAATAAAAATTGAAATTGAATAGGTTAGAATTGGAATGAATTAGAATAAAATGGGCTATAATTTAAATGATTTTGAGGAAATTTTAAGAAATGCTATTCAATTATAATACTACAAATATTAAAACATTTTCATACAAATTATACACATCTAAATTTTAAACATTTAAATAAAATAGTTATTTCGAGTTTTGCTAATAATTTTAAAAAAACTATTTTAGTAATATTTACAATATTTTTTAAAGTATGCATACTAAATATATAAATTTTTTTAGTCAAAATCGACTAAATTTTAAACTCAAGATATATTTCAAAATACGTATTTGTTTGAATAGCATTCACAAAAATGGTTAAAGGTCGGTCAAAATTGGGTGTCAACAACTGCCCCTTGGTTGCTTGGGAATGAAGGATGAATTGTCGGGCAACCAACGTTGACTTAGTAGCCGATTTTGTCCGATCGACGAGAGATGTCAGTAAGATCAATTGAAATGATATAAGGTTAAAAAGGGGACGACCGAGACTTTGGTATTAAGCCGCCTACATATCTCTGGTTATACGAGAATCAGGTCGTGTGTAGTTCTGGACTTAGGAGCATACGAAACTCCTAAGAATTGAAAGAGCGATATGGTATTCGAACAAGAACGATATTTGCTTGAATGGATAGGATTAGAGTAGCGAGAAAGGCATGACAGGGAGATTTTTGATTTAAAGACGAAAGATTCGACGAGGAGTGGTAATATGAGTAGCCAAAGGTTAAATGAAAAACGGTAATATAAGTAGCAAAGGATTTGATAGGGCCTTTGTTGCGATAGATGTAAGCACGATAATCGTAGCCGAGAGGTAAAATGTCTTTATCTGCAAAAATGTTAGTCTCTGCAAATCTATAGCTTGTAATGTTATTCGAGCAAATATGTCAAACAAACGACAAAGGTAGACATGATGCAATTTCCCATATCGACAATGATGTTTGCCATAAGACTATGAAAATGATGTCTTAGGCTATGATGTCTAGGGCCATGATACGCAAAAATTATATCCTCAGGTCACGAAAATGTTGTCTGCGGGCCATGAAAAATGATGCCTTTAGACTATGACACCTTTGGATCATGATAAGCAGAAAAGTAAATCCTTAGGCCATGATATGATGTCCGCAGGCCATGAAAATGATGCCTTTAGACTATGACACCTTTGGATCATGATAAGCAGAAAGTAAATCCTTAGGCCATGATATGATGTCCGCAGGCCATGAAAATGATGCCTTTAGACCATGACGCCTTAGGAATATAAGTAATGAGTAAAGAAAGCGTATCTGTAATTCGGGCATCTGTTGACACTTGTAGCTTGTTTTGAGTTTATTCGGACATATGCAATTCTTGAGCACAATCCAATCTTGGGCACATGCAATTCGGGCTCATGTGATGACATAATTCTCGGGCACATGCAATATCGGGCACAATGTAATCTCGGGCTCAATGCAATCTCGGGCACAATGCAATCTCGGGCACATGCAATATCGGGCACAATGCAATCTCGGGCACAATGCAATCTCGGGCACAATGCAATCTCGGGCATAATGCAATCTCGGGCACATGCAATATCGGGCACAATGCAATCTTCGGGCACATGCAATATCGGGCATAATGCAATTCTCGGGCACATGCAATATCGGGCACAATGCA
>JAJOOI010004160.1:0-24041 GCA_029582585.1 Solanum bukasovii
AAAAATGAAAATGGTGGTTTTCATTTTTGGGATGAAAATGGTAGAAGGTGGGAATAAAGAGGATGAAGTGGGAAAGGGTGAAATGAGTAAGAGAGAGAGAAAAAATTGCATTTTTTAAAATATTATTTATTTTTAAATATTTAATTTTTGATATGTCATCAGAAATAAAATAAAATAATGATGTGTCATTAAAAAATGATGTGGTATTTCATGTGTAAAATGAGTGTACTACACGAACAACCATCGAATGAGAAAGGGGTCTAAAATATTGTGTTTGATTGAGTTTAAGGATTTAGTTGGCAAATTCATAAGTATAGAGATTCAATTGACAAATAGAGTCAAGTACAAGGGCCTCTCAGGCCATTCCGCCAATAAAATATGAAAATATAATAATTTTCGTGACTGCCCGAAAAATACCAAAAAATTTAATTTGTAAACGCCCGAAAAATATAAAAATCAAGAAAAAGACATAAAAGCACCTATTTTTTTTTTTTGAATCGCACCTATCATCTTAGAATATCGATATGAATAAAATATCAAAAATTCAAATTTTCTCGTGACTGCCGAAAAATATCAAAAATTGTAATTCGTAAATGTCCGAAAAATATAAAAATCAAGAAAAAGACATAAAAACATCTCAAAAAGTTCTCGAATCGCACCTGTCACATTAGAATATCGATACGATTAAACTATCAAAAAATCACATTTTCTCATGACAGTCGAAAAATAGGAAAAATTTTAATTCGTAAACGTTCGAATAATATAAAAATCAGGAAAAAGACATAAAAATACCTCAAAAAATTCCCGAATAGCACCAGTCATCTTAAAATATCGAATCAAATGAGATATTAAAATTTCACATTTTTTCGTGAATGTTCAAAAATTATCAACAAAATATACATGTAAATGTTAGTAAAATATAAAAATCAAGAAAAAGACATAAAAACACCTTAAAAAATTTCTGAATCGCACCTGTCATCTTAGAATATCGATACGAATAAAATATCCTAAATTCACATTTTCTCGTGACTGCGGAAAAATATCAAAAATTTTAATTCGTAAATGTCAGAAAAATATAAGAATCAACAAAAACACATAAAAGCACCTCAAAAAATTCCTGAATCGCACCAGTCAAATTAGAATATCGATATGGATAAAATCTCATTTTTTCTTGACTTTCCGAAAAATATCAAAAGAATTATTTCATAAACGTTCAAAGAATATAAATATCAAGAAAAAGACATAAAAGCAACTCAAAAAATCCCGGATTGCACCTGTCACCTTAAAATATCGATAGGAATAAAATATCAAAAATTCATATTTTCTCGTGATTTCCAAAAAAATATCAAAACTTTTAATTCGTAAACGTTTGAAATATATAAATATTAAGAAAAAGACATAAAAACACCTCAAAAAATTTCCGAACCGCACCAGCACCTTAGAATATCGATACGAATAAAATATCGAAATTTTTCTTTTTTTCGTGACTGCCTGAAAAATATAAAAAAAATTAATTCGTAAATGTCTGAAAAATATAAAAATAAAGAAAAAGACATAAAAACATCTCAAAAAATTCACGAATCGCACCATTCTCCTTAGAATATCGATATGAATAAAATATCATAATAGCTATTTTTTTCGTCACTGCTCAAAAAATATCAATTTTTTTCTTTACTTCCTTAAAAATATCCAAAAATTCAATTTTTAAACGTAAAAAAAAAATATAAATCAAGAAACAGACATAAAAATGCCTCAAAAAATTCACAAATTGCACTAGTCAGCTTAGAATATTGATATGAATAAAATATCAAATTTGACATTTTTTCGTATTCGTCGAAAAAATATAAAAAAAATTAATTCGAAAACGTTTAAAAAATATAAAAATCAACAAAAAGACTTGAAAACAATTCAAAAAATTCTCGAATTGCTCCAGTCACCTTAGAATACCGATACGAATGAAATATAATTTTTTTTCAATTTTTCATGAATGCCCGAAAATAATCACAAATTTCAATTCGTAAACGTCCGAAAATATAAAAATCAAGAAAAAGACATAAATACACCTCAAAAAATTTCCGAATCGCACCTGACACCATAGAATATCGATACGAATAAAATATCAAAATTATGTATTTTTTCGCGACAATACAAAAAATATAAAAAAAAATTAGTTTGAAAATGTACGAAAAATATAAAGAACATGAAAAAGATATAAAAATACCTCAAAAAATTCTCAAATCGCACCCGTCACCTTAGAATATCGATACGAATAAGATCACATTTTTTGTGACTGCCAGAAATATATTAAAATTTTTAATTCTTAAACGTCTGAAAAATATAAAAATCAAGAAAAAGATGTAAAAACACTTCAAAAAATCCCGAATCTCACCAGTCACCTTAGAATATCGATACAAATGAAATATCAAAATTTCACATTTTTTCGTGATAACCTGAAAAATATCAAAAATTTTAATTCGTAAACGTTAGAAAAATATAACAATTAAGAAAGAGAAATAAAGACACCTAAAAAAATTAACGAATCGCACCAGTCACCTTAGAATATCGATAAGAATAAAATATCAAAATTTCACATTTTTTCGTGACTGCGCTAAAAATAACAAAAAATTTAATTCGTAAACGTCCGAAAAATATATAAATCAAGAAAAAGACATTAAGATATTCACGAATCGCACCTGATACTCTAGAATATTGATTCTAATAAGATATTAAAATTTCACATTTTTTCGTGATTGTCAGAAAAATATCAAAAATTTTAATTCATAAATGTCCAAAATATATAAAAATAAAAAAAGACCTAAAAACACCTCAAAAAATTCCCAAATCGCACCTTCACCTTAAAATATCAATACGAATAAAAAATCAAAATTTCACATTTTTTCGTGATTACCCGAAATCTATCAAAAAATTTAATTCGTAAACGTCCGAAATATATAGAGATCAAGAAAAAGACATAAAATATCAAAATTTCATATTTTTTCGTGATTGTCAAAAAAATATCAAAAAAATTAATTCCCAAACGTCCGAATAATATAAAAATATAAAAAAAAACCTAAAAACACCTCAAAAAATTCCCGAATCGCACCTTCAACTTAGAATATCGATACGATCAAAATATTAAAATTTCACATTTTTTCGTGACTGCCCAAAAACTATCAAAAATATTAATTCGTAAATGTTCAAAAAATATAAACATCAAGAAAAAGACATAATAACATCTCAAAAAATTCACGAATCGCACCTATAACCTTAGAATATCGATACGAATAAAATAAAAAAATTTCGTGACTGCCCGAAAAATATCAAAAATTGTAATTCGTAAACTTTCAAAAAATATGAAAATCAAGCAAAAGTAAAAAAAAAACTCAAAAAATTTCCGAATCGCATCAGTCATCTTAGATTAACGATACGAATAGAGTATCAAATTTTTTCAATTTTTCGTGACTGATCAAAAAATATCAAAAATGTTAAATCGTAAACTTTTGAAAAATATAAAAATCAGGATAAAGACATAAAAACACCCGAAAAATTCCCTAATCGCACCCGTAACCTTAAAATATCAATACGAATAAAATATCAAAATTTCACATTTTTGTGACTGACCGAAAACTATCAAAAACTTTAATTTGTAAACGTCCAAAAAATATATAAAAAAAAAAAGACATAAAAACACCTCCAAAAATTCGCGAATTGCACCATTCATCTTAGAATATCGATACGAAGAAAATCACATTTTTTCGTGACTACTAGAAAAATATCAATTTTTTTAATTTGTAAACCTTTGAAAAATATAGAAATTACGAAAAAGACATAAAAACACCTCAAAATTTTCCCAATCGCACCAATCACTTACAAAAATTGATACGAATAAAATATCAAAATTTATCAATTCTTTGTGACTGACCGAAAAATTTCACATATATTCGTGACAGTTCAAAACATGTCAAAAAATTTAATTCGTAAATGTCCATAAAATATAAAAATCATGAAAAAGACATAAAAACAGTTCAAAAAATTCCTGAATCACAGCAATCAACTTAGTATATCGATATGAATAAAATATCAATATATAACATGTTTTCGAGACTGCCCGAAAAGATGAAAAAAATTTAATTCGTAGAATCCTGAAAAATATAAAACAACAAGAAAAAGAGATAAAAACACCTCGAAATTTTTTCGAATCGCACCTGTAACATTAGAATATCGATACGAATAAAAAAATTAAAAATTCACATTTTCTCGTGAATGCCGACAAATATCAAAAAATTTAATTCGTAAACGTCCGAAAAATTTAAAAATCAAGAAAAAGATATAAAAATAACTCAAAAAATTTCCGAATCGCACCAGTCACCTTAGAATATCGATACGAATAAAATATCTAAATCTAATATTTTTTCGTCATTGCATAAACATATCAAAAAATTTAGTTCGTAAACTCCTGAAAAATATAAAATATAAAGAAAAAGAAATAAAGATATCTCAAAAAATTCACGAATCACACTAGTCACCTTAGAATATAGATACGAATAAAATATCAAATTAGACATTTTTTCGTGAGTGCACGAACAATATCAAAAAAATTTATTCGTAAATGTCCAAAAACATAAAAATATAAAAACACCTTAAAAAATTCAGGAATCGCACAAGTCATCTTAAAATATCGATATGAATAAAATCACATTTTTTCGTCACTGCCCAAAATATTCCCGAATCGCACCAGTCACCTTAGAATATCGATACGAATAAAATATCAAAATTTCATATTTTTTCGTGACTACACAAAAAATATCAAAATATTTTATTCATAAATGTCCAAAAAATATAAAAATCAATAAAAAGACATAAAAACACCTTTAAGAAAATCCCGAATCACACCCATCACCATAGTATATCGATTCGAATAAAATGTCAAAACATAACATTTTTTCCAGACTGCCCGAAAAGTATCAAAAAATTTAATTTGTAAACTCCCAAAAAATATAAATTTCAAGAAAAAAAATAAAAACACCTCTACAAATTTCCGAATCGCACCTGTCACCTTAGAATATCGATAGAATAAAAATATTAAAAATTCAAATTATCTCGTGACAGCCGAAAAATATCAAAAAATTTAATTTGTAATCGTCCGAAAAATATAAAAATCAAGAAAAAGACATAAGAACACCTTAAAAAATTCATGAATCGCACCAGTCACCTTAGAATATTGATACGAATAAAATCACATTTGTTCGTGACTGCCTGACAAATACCAAAAATTTTAATTCGTAAACGTTCGAAATATATAAGAGTAAAGAAAAAGACATAAAAACACCTCAAAAATTCACGAATAGCAATAGTCACCCTAGAATATCAATACAACAAAAATATCAAAATATAATATTTCTTCGTGATTGCCCGAAAAGTATCAAAAAAATTAATTTGTAAACGTCCAAAAAATATAAAAATCAAGGAAAAGACATAAAGATACCTCAAAAAATTATTGAATCGCACCAGTCACCTTAGAATATCGATACGAATAAAATATCAAAATTTCACGTTTTCTCCCGACTGCACGAAAAATATCAAAAAAATTAATTTGCAAGCGTTCGAAAAACATAAAAATCAAGAAAAAGACATAAAAACACCTAAAAAAATTCTCGAATCCCACCTGTCACCTTTGAATATCGATACAAAAAAAATATCAAAACCTCAAATTTTCTTGTCACTGCCGAAAAATATCAAAAATTTCAATTCGTAAATGTACGAAAAATATAGAAATCAAGAAAAAGATATAAAACTACATGAAATAATTCCTGAATCGCACCTATCGCTTTAGAATATCGATTCGATTAAACTATTAAAAACTCACATTTTCTCGTGACTGGCGAAAAATAAGAATTTTTTTAATTCGTAAACGTTCGAAAAATATAAAAATCAAGAAAAAGACATAACATCACCTCAAAAAATTTCTGAATCGCACCAGTCACCTTAGTATATCGAAACAAATCGAATATCAAAATTTTACATTTTTTCGTGAATGCCCGAAAATTATCAAAATTTTTTACTTGTAAACGTCCGCAAAATATAAAAATCAAGAAAAATACATAAAAACACCTCAAAAAATTTCCGTATTGCACCAGTCACCTTAGAATATCGATAAAAATAAAATATCAAAATATAATTCTTTCATGACTTCCCGAAAAATATCATAAAATTTAATTCGTAAAGGTCCGAAAAATATAAAAATCAAGAAACAACCATATCAACACCTCAAAAGATTCATGAATGGCACATGTCATCTTAGAATATCGATACAAATAAAATATCAATATTTCATATTTTCTCGTGACTGCCAAAAAGTATCAAAAATTTTAATTTGTAAACGTCCGAATTATATAAAAATCAAGAAATAGATATAAAAATACCTCAACAAATTACTGAATCGCACCAGTCACATTAGAATATCGATACGAATAAAATCTCATTTTTTCGTGAGTGTCCGAAAAATATAAAAAAATTATTTCATAAACATTCAAAAAATATAAAAATCAAGAAAAAGACACAAAAACACCTCAAAAAATATCGAATCGCACTTGTCACCTTTGAATTTCGTTACGAATAAAATATCAAAAATTACTTTTTCTCGTGATTGCCAAAAAATATCAAAAATTTTAATTTGTAAACGTCCGAAAAATATAACAATCAAGAAAAAGACATAAAAACAACTCAAAAACTTCCTTAATCGCACCAGTCACCTTAAAATATCCATACGAATAAAATATAAAAAATTCACATTTTCTCGTGACTGACGAAAAATATCAAAAATTTTAATTTGTAGAGGTCCGAAAAATATAAAAATCAAGAAAAAGACATTAAAACACCTCAAAAAGTTCCCGAATCATACCAGTCACTTTAGAATATCGATACGAATAACATATCAAACTTTCACATTTTTTCGTGACTGCCTGAAAACTATCAAAAATCTTAATTCGTAAACGTCCAAAAAATATAAAAATCAAGAAAAAGACATAAAAATACCTCAAAAATTCCCGTATCGCGCCAGTCACCTTAGAATATCGATACGAATAAAATATCAAAATCTTATATTTTTTCGTAACTGTCCAAAAAATATCAAAAAATTTAATTCGTAAATGTCTGAAAAATATAAAAATTAAGCAAAAGACATAAAAATACCTCAAAAAATATCCGAATTGCACATGTCACCTTAGATTATCTATACGAATAAAATATCAAAATTTCTCATTTTTTCGTGACTGTCCGAAAAATATTAAAAAATTTAATTCGTAAACGTCAGAAAAATATAAAAATCAAGAAAAAGACATTAAAACACCTCAAAGAATTCCCAAATCGCACATGTGACCTTTTTAAAAAAAAAATAATTTTAGCGACCCTTGGAGGGGTTAGGGGCTTAGCAACACTCTCAGGCCTTATCATATATATAAAAAAAATACATAGAGGAGAACATAAACCTTTCCTCCAAGTTTAAGGTGGTACACAAGTCAACCTTCCTACTAAGGATAGTCAACTCATCCCCGTACAAGAGAGATTCTACCTAGCTTCTACGTACCTACAGAGAGGACTCCTCTCAATGCAGAGATTCTAGGAAGCATAAATAAGGGAGACTCTCCCTTTACAAGTAAAAAGAAAAGGCATAAACCTAACTAATTACTAGCTAACCGAAAGCCATTAGGGGGGTTCTTTTATTCTCTTAATTTTCCTCCTTCTGAAATTTGCCATTTCCATGATATCCATCTGATGATAAATTCTTGTTTCCTTTGGTAATTGCTGCTCACTGAAATATAATTGGGGAGTGGTAATATTGTGACTATGCTTAGAAAGAGAATCTGCAACAAAATTAGCTTTCCTGAAGGTGTGCTTGCAGTTGAAGTTGTTTGTCTGATTGATGAGCTCATGGTGTTGTTGAACCTTTGTGCTAATACTCCAAGGTGGCTTGGCTTTAAGCATGATCCAATCCACCAAGAGTTGGGAGTCCACCTCTAGAATGACCTTCATGTACCCTAAGTGTATAGACCATGTCATACCAAAAATGGTAGCCTCCAGTTCAACCTGGTTGTTAGTTCCTTCCCCCAATAGTGTGGCAAAAGCTAACTTCATGTGGCCCTTTTGATCTCTTAGGATGCCACCAACACCTATCCTACTTGGACTACACAGAGCACTGCCATCAGTATTGAGTTTAATCCATTGGTCAGGGGTTTTTTTCCAGTACACAATAGTAACCTTAGTCTCATGAACACATCTCTCCACTAGCTTGATAAGGTCATTCCACTTAGAGGGCCATTTGATGTGAGGGAAAACAGTGGTAATAAGCTTGTAGCTGTCCATGTAACTACCATACATAACTCTAGCAACGTTAGACTTTTTGACCCCATACTTGCTAGCACATCTATTCTTCCATAAATTTCAACAGATGAATATTGGAGTTGCCTGAAGAATCAGTTACGACTAAAATATCAAAAAATCGCATTTTTTCGTGACTGACCAAAAACTATCAAAAATTTTAATACGTAAACGTCTGAAAAAAATATTAAAATCAAGAAAATACATAAAAATATCTCAAAAAATTCGTGAATCGCACCATTCACCTTAGAATATCGATACAAATAAAATCACATTTTTCGTGACTTCCCGAAAAATATAAAAAAAAATAATTCGTAAATGTCCGAAAAATATAAGAATCAAGAAAAAGATTAAAAAAAACCTCAAAAAATTTACGAATCACACTAGTCACCTTAGAATATTGATACGAATAAAATATCAAAATTTCTCAATATTTCGTGACTGCCCGAAAAATATCACAAATTTTAATTCGTAAACGTCCAACAAATAAAAAAGTCAAGAAAAAGACATAGAAACATATCAAAAAAATTCTGAATCGCACCTGTCACCTTAGAATATCAATATGAATAAAATATCAAAATTTCACATTTTTTCGTGACTGCCCGAAAACTATCAAAAATTTTAATTCGTAAATATTCGAAAAATATAAAAATCACGAAAATGACATAAAAATACATAAAAAAAATTTCGAATTGCACCTGTCACCTTTAAATTCGATACGAATAAAATATCCAAATTTCACATTTTTTCTTGACGGCCCGAAAAATATCAAAAAATTTAATTCGTAAACGTTCGAAAAATATAAAAATCAAGAAAAAGAAAATATAAACACCTCAAAAAATTCACGAATCGTACCAGCTACCTTAGAATATCGATACGAATAAAATATCAAAATTTCACATTCTTTCCTGATTGCCCGAAAAATATTAAAAGTTTAAATTTTTAAACGTTCGAAAAATATAAAAATCAAGAAAAAGACATAAAAACAGCTCAAAAAATTCCCAATTCGCACCAATCACCTTAGAATATAGATACGAATAAATTTTCAAAAATTCACATTTTTTCGTGAGTGCCCGAAAAATATCAAAAATTTTAATTCGTAAACATCCAAAAAATATAAAAATAAAGAAAAAGACGTAAAGGTACCTCAAAAAATTTCTAAATCGCACGTGTCACCTTAGAATATCAATACGAATAAAATATCAAAATTTCACCAATCTTTTTTTTCTTGCTATTGACTATCTCACCAAACTACTGAAGACTCTGAAAGACAAACCAACTTTCAAATACCATCCTTGATGTCACAAACAACACATTGTACATTTAAGCTTTGTTGATGATCTCTTGTTGGTTAGTAGATGAGATGTTGCTTCCACCACCTTATTGTATGAATGTTTCCAACAATTCTCAAAGGTGTCTGGACTGATAGCTAATCAGGCTAAGAGTTGTGTATATTTTGGAGGAGTGTCAGAGGAAATACGACAAAAAATATTGCATTACACAGGTTTTACTAAAGGAGATCTTCCATTTAGATATCTTGGGGTGCCTCTGAGTTCCAAGAAGCTATCCATAAGTCAATGCCAACCTCTCATAGACAGAATAATGGGTAAAATCACTACATGGACAGTTAAATTACTATCTTATTCAGGAAGGCTTCAGTTGATGAATAGTGTCCTCTCAGCCATGCAAGGATTTTGGTCACAATGAAAAACAAGGTAAAGGGAAAACACTCATTGCTTGGGAGACATTGTGTTGGCCAAAGGCTGTTGGAGGGCTTAACATCACAGACATGTATGTATGGAACAAAACGGCTATTTTAAAGCATTTGTGGAATCTCTGCAAGAAGAAGATAAATTATGTATTGTAATGGTTCATACCTTTTATCTGAAGGGTAGGGATCCATGGGGAGTTGAAATCAAGCAAGCATCATGGATAGTGAAGAATATATTGAAAGCAGTACAATGGTTAACAGAAAGGGGCCTGCAAGTAACTGATCCCATGGAGGAAACAGACTTCAGCATTAAGAAAATGTATCAGGTACTAAAAGGGGAGTAGAATAAGGTAACCTGGAGGAGATTGACCTGCAACAACCTTGGTAGTCCTAAATGGGTGTTTACACTATATGTGGCTATACATAGAAGGTTATACACCAAGGACAGACTAAGTAACTGGGAATTATTGAGGATGATGTATGTGCATTATGCAAGGCAGAAGTTGAGACACATCAGCATTTGTTTTTCTCATGTAGCTTCTCAAAACAAGTATGGCAAAAGATGCTGAACTGATTACTCATTACAAGAGGTTGTGAAGGTTGGAATGAAGAACTGGAATGGGCCATAGGGTATGCTTCAAGGAAGTCTATTATGGCAGATGTTTACAGAATGGCACTGGCAGCAACAATATACTACATATGGCAGGAGAGGAACATCAGAATTTTCCAACAATAAGAAAGGACCACAAAAATGATCAATAGATTAATTACACCAGAGATCCATCATAGAGCTAGCAAGATACCTAAATTAACAGGATATAAGCATAATCTTCCTTTTTACACCTAGCTTAAATTTCACATTTTTCGTGACTTCCCGAAAAATATAAAACAAATTAATTTGTAACGTCCGAAAATATAAAAATCAAGAAAAACACATCAAAAAATTACCGAATCGCATCTGTCACCTTAAAATATCTATACAAATAAAATATTAAACTTTCACATTTTTTCGTGACTGCTCGAAAAATATAAAAAATTTTAATTCGTAAACATCCAAAACATATCAAAATCAAGATAAAGACATAAAAATACATCCAAAAATTCTCGAATTGTACCCATCACCTTAGAATATCGATACCAATAAAATATCAAAAATTTTAATTCGTAAACGTTTGAAAAAGATAAAATCAAGAAAAAGACATATAAATACCTTAAAAAATTTGCAAATCACACCCGTCACCTTAGATTATCGATATGAATAAAATATCAAAATTTTACATTTTTTCGTGACTGCCCGAAAAATATCAAAATTTTTAATTCATAAACGTTCGAAAAATATAAAAATAAAAAAGAAAGAAATAAAATCACCTCAAAAAATTCAAGAATCGCACCAGTCACTTTAGAATATTGATACCAATATAATATCAAAATTTCACATTTTTTCGAGACATTCATAAAAATATCAAAAAATTTAATTTGTAACGTCCAAACATATAAAAATCAAGAAAAAGACATTAAAACACCTCATAAAATTACCGAATCGCACCTGTCACCTTAGAAAATCGATACGAATAAATTTCTTTAAATTTCAATTTTTTCGTGACTCCTCGTAAAATATCATAAATTTTAATTCGTAAATGTCCGAAAAATATCAAAATCAAGAAAAAGACATAAAAACACCTTCAAAAATTCTCGAATCGCACCCTTCACCTTAGAATATCGATACGAATAAAATATCAAAATTTCACATTTTTTCGTGACTGCTCAAAAAATATCAAAAATTTTAATTTATAAACGCCTGAAAGATATAAAAATAAAGAGAAAGACATAAAAACACCTCAAAAAAATTTAAGAATCACACCAGTCACCTAAGAATGTCGATACTAATAGATATCAAAATTTCACATTTTTCATCACTTTCTAAAAAATATCAAAAAATTTAATTTGTAACGTCCGAAAATATAAAAAACAAGGAAAAGACATAAAAACACCTCAAAAAATACCCAAATTGCACCAGTCACTTTAAAATATCGATAAAAATAGAATATCAAAATTTCACATTTTTTCGTGACTACAAGAAAAATATCAAAAATTTTAATTCGTAAATGTTTGATAAATATAAAAATCTAGAAAAAGACATAAAAACACTTGAATAAAATTCATAAATTGCAGCAGTCACCTTAGAATATCGATACAAATAGAGTATCAAAATTTCACATTTTTTTGTGGCAGCTCGAAAAACATCAAAAAATTTAATTCGTAAACATATCAAAAATATAAAATTCAAGAAAAAGACATAAAAACACCTCAAATAATTCCCGAATCGCACCAGTCACCTTAAAATATCGATACAAATAGTATATCAAAAATTTCAATTTTTTTGTTACTACCTGAAAAATATCAAAACTTTTAATTCGTAAACGTCCAAAAAATATAAAAATCATGAAAAAGACATAAACAAACACCTCAAAAAATTCACGAATCTCACCATTCACCTTAGAATGTCAATACAAATAGAATATTAAAGTATAACATATTTTTGTAACTGCCCGAATAATACCAAAAATTTTAAGTCGTAAAAATCCGAAAAATATGAAAATCAAGAAAAAGACTTAAAAAAAAATCTAAAAATTTCTGAATCGCACATGTTAGCTTAGAATATCGATACGAATTAAATATCAAAATTTCATATTTATTCGTGATTGCCCAAAAATTATCAAATATTTAAATTCGTAAACGTCCAAAAAATATAAAAATCATGAAAGAGATATAAACACACCTTAAAAAATTCACGAATCGCACCAGTCACCTTAGAATATCGATAAGAAAAGAATATCAAAATATCACATTTTTTTGTAACTGCCCGAAAAATATCAAAATTTTTAATTCGTAAACTTCCAGAAAATATGAAAATCAAGAAAAAACATAAAAACACCTAAAAAAAATTCCCAAATCACACCAGTTACCTTAGAATATCGATACGAATAAAGTATCAAAATTTCTCATTTTTTCGTGACTTCCCGAAAAATATCAAAATTTTTAATTCGCAAACGTCTGAAAAATATAAAAATCAAGAAAAATACATAAAAATAAATCAGAAAATTCCCAAAAAGCTCCAGTCAACTTAGAATATTGATATGAATAGATTATTAAAATTTTACATTTTTTCGTAGCTGCTCGAAAATATCAATAATTTTAATTCGTAAACGTCAAAAAAATATAAAAACACATAAAAAAATTCTCGAATCTCACCAGACACCTGAGAATATCGATACGAATAAAATATTAAAATTTCAAATTTTTTCGTGACTCCTCGAAAAATATAAAAATTTTAATTCGTAAACGTTCGAAAAATATAAAAATCAAGAAAAAGACATAAAAATACCTCAAAAAGTTTTTGAATCGCACCTGTCACCTTAGAATATCGATACGACTAAAATATCAAAATTTCATATATTTTTGTGACTTCCCAAAAAATATCATAAGTTTGAATTCGTAAACGTCTAAAATATATAAAAAATCATTCAAAAGACATAAAAACACGTCAAAAAAATCACATTTTTTTGTTATTGCCCGAAAAATATTAAAAAATTTAATTCGTAAATATCCAAAAAATACAAAAATCAAGAAAAAGACATAAAAACAACTCAAAATATTCCCGAATTGCAGCAGTCACCTTAGAATATCGATACGAATAAATTATCAAAAAAATTCAATTTTTCATGACTACCCGAAAAATATCACAAATTTTAATTCTTAAACGTGCAAAAAATATAAAAATAAAGAAAAAGGCATAAAAACACAAAAAATTTCTAAGTCGCACCTGTCACCTTAGAATATCGATACGAATAAAATTTCAAAATTTCTCATTTTTTCTTGACTGCCCTAAAAATATCAAAAATTTTAATTCAAAATTGTTTGAAAAATATAAAAATCTATAAAAAGACATAAAAACACATCAAAAAATTCCCGAATCGCACCAGTCAACTTAGAATATCGATACGAATAAGATACCAAAATTTGTTAATTTTTCGTGACTGCCCAAAAAATATCATAAATTTTGATTCGTAAATATCCGAAAAATATGAAAATCAAGAAAAAGATATAAAAAAATCTCAAAAAATTCCTGAATCGCATCAGTCACCTTAGAATATCAATACGAATAAAATATCATAATTTCACATTTTTTCATGACCGTCCAAAAAATATCAAATATTTTAATTCGTAAACGTTCGAAAAATAGAAAATTCAAGAAATAAACATAAAAACACCTCATAAAATTCCCGAATCCCCACTAGTCACCTTAGAATATCGATACGAATAAAAATATCAAAATTTCACATTTTTTCATGACTGATCGAAAACTATCAAAATTTTAATTTGTAAATGTCCGAAAAATATAAAACCAGCTAAAAAAATTAGCTAATCGCACCTTTCACCTAAGAATATCGATACGAATAAAATCACATGTTTTCGTGACTGCGCGAATATATCAATATTTTTAATTGGTAAACGTACGAAAATATAAAAATTAAGAAAAAGACATAAAAACACCTCAAAAAATTTCGGAATCGCACTAGTCACCTTAGAATATCGATACGAATATAGTATCAAAATTTCTCAATTTTTTGTGACTGTCAAAAAAATATCACAAATTTTAATTCTTAAACCTCTGAAAAATATATAAATCAAGAAAAAGACATAAAAACACCTCAAAAATTTTCCAAATCGCACCTGTCACCTCAGAATATCGATACAAATAAAATATCAAAATTTCTCATTTTTTCGTGACAGCCTGAAAAATATCAAAAATTTAATTCGTAAACGTCTGAAAATTATAATAATCTAGAAAAAGACATAAAAACACCTCAAAAAATTATCGAATCGCACCAGTCTCCTTAGAGTATCGATACGAATAAAATATCAAAATTTCTCTTTTTTTCGTGACTGCCTGAGGAATATCAAAACTTTTAATTCGTAAACGTCCGAAAAATATAAAAATCAAGAAAAAGACGTATAAACACCTCAAAAAATTCGCGAATTGCAACAGCCACCTTAGAATATCGATACGAATAAAATATCAAAATTTCACATTTTTTTATGATTTCCCAAAAAATATCTAAAATTTACATTCTTAAATATTCGAAAAATATAAAAATCAAGAAAAAGATATAAAAAACACCTCAAAAAATTCCCGATTTGCACCAGTCACCTTATAATATCGATACGAATAAAATATCAAAATTTCACATTTTTTCGTAATTACCAGAAAAATATCAAAAATTTTAATTCGTTAACATCCGAAAAATATAAGAATCAAGAAAAAGATGTAAAAGTACCTCAAAAAATTCCTGAATCGCACCTGTCACCTTAAAATATCGATACGAATAAAATATCAAAATTTCACCAACCTTTTGTTTTTTTCTATGGACTATCTCACCAGGCTACTGAAGACTCTGGAAGACAAACCAACTTTCAAATACCATCCTAGATGTCACAAACAAAACATTGTACATTTAAGATTTGTTGATGATCTCTTGTTGTTTAGTAGAGGAGATGTTGCTTCCACCACCTTATTGTATGAATGTTTCCAACAATTTTCAAAGGTGTCTGGACTGATAGTTAATCAGGCTAAGAGTTGTATATATTTTGGAGGAGTGTAAGAGGAAATACAACAAAAAATATTGCAGCACACAGGTTTTAGTAAATGAGATCTTCCATTTAGATATCTTGGGGTGCCTTTGATTTCCAAGAAGCTATCCATAAGTCAATGCCAGCCTCTCATAGACAGAATAATGGGCAAAATCACTGCATGGACAGTTAAATTTCTATCTTATGCAGGAAGGCTTCAGTTGGTGAATAGTCTCCTATCAGCCATGCAAGGATTTTAGTCACAAATATTCCTAATGCCTAACAAAGTCTTACAAAAAATAGAATCCACGTGAAAGAGGTTGCTATGGAATGGTGGAAAACAAGGTAAAGGGAAAGCACTCATTGCTTGGGAGACATTGTGTTGGCCAAAGGCTGCTGGAGGGCTTAACATCACATACATGTATATATGGAACAAAATAGCTATTTTAAAGCTTTTGTGGAATCTCTGCAAGAAGAAAGATAAATTATGGATTGTAATGGTTCATACTTTTATCTGAAGGGTAGGGATCCATGGGGAGTTGAAATCAAGCAAGAATCATGTGTGGTGAAAAAAATTCTGAAAGAAGTACAATGGTTAACAGAAAGGGGCTTGCAAGTAACTGAGCCTCTGGAGGAAACAGACTTCAGCATTAGGAAAATGTATCAGGTATTAAAAGGGGAGTACAATAAGGTAACCTGGAGGAGATTGACCTGCACAAACCTTGGTATTCCTAAATGGGTGTTTGCACTATATATGGTTATATATAGAAGGTTGTACACCAAGGACAGACTAAGTAACTGGGAATTATTGAGAATGATGTATGTGCATTATGCAAGGCAGAAGTTGAGACACATCAACATTTGTTTTTCTCCTGTAGCTTCTCAAAACAAATATGGCAAAAGATGCTCAACTGGCGACTCATTACAAGACGTTGTGAAGGTTGGAATGAAGAACTCGAATGGGCCATAGGGTATGCTACAAGGAAGTCTATTATGGCAGATGTTTACAGAATGGCACTGGCAGCAGCAATATATACTACATATGGCAGGAGAGGAACCTCAGAATTTTCCAACAAAAAGAAAGGACCACAGGCATGATCAGTTGATTAATTACACAACAGATCCATCATAGAACTAGCATGATACCTATATTAACAGGATATAAGCAGAATCTTAATTTTTACCCCTAGCTTAGATTACAAATAGTTTGTTTTGAGTTTTAGTAGGACTCTGAGATAGGAACATGTTCATATCCAGAATTCTAATTTTGTACAAATTGACATATCTGGTAATAAAGTTTATAGTAACAAAAAAAAATACATTTTTTCGTGACTGCCAGAAAAATATCAAAAATTTCAATTCGTAAACGTCCTAAAAATATAAAAATTAAGAAAAAGAGTTAAAAATACCTCAAAAAACTCACAAATCGTACCTGTCACCTGAGTATATCGATACGAATAAAATATCAAAATATCACATATTTTTATAACTATTCGAAAAATATCAAAAATTTTAATTCGTAAACATCCGAAAAATATGAAAATCAAGAAAAACACCTTAAAAAAATTTCGAATCGAACCTGTCACCTTAGATTACTGATATGAATAAATATCAAAATTTCACTTCTTTTCGTGACTGCCCAGAAATTATCAAAAAATTGAATTCATAAACGTCCAAAAAATATAGAAATCATGAGAGACATATAAAAACAACTCAAAATATTCACGAATCGCACCAGTCACCTTAGAATATCGATAAAAAAAAATCAAAATATCATATTTTTTTGTAACTGCCAGAAAAATATAAAAAATTTTGATTCATAAACATCCAGAAAATATGAAAATCAAGAAAAACACATAAAAACAGCTAAAAAAAAATTCGAATTGCACCAGTTACCTTAGAATATCGATACGAATAAAATATCAAAATTTATCATTTTTTCGTGACTTCCCAAAAAATATCAAAAATTTTAATTCGTAAACGTCCAAAAATATAAAAATCAAGAAATGACATTAAAATACCTCAAAAAATTGCCGAAACGCTCCAGTCAACTTAGAATATCAATACGAATAAAATATTAATATTTTTCATTTTTTCGTGGCTGCCCGAAAATATCAATAATTTTAATTCGTAAACGTCTGAAAAATATAAAAATTAAGAAAAAAGACGTAGAAACATATCAAAAAAATCTTGAATCGCACCAGACAACAAAGAATATCGATACGAATAAAATATCAGAATTTTACATTTTTTCTTGGATGCCCGAAAAATATCAAAAGTTTTAATTCTTAAGATTTTGAAAAATATAAAATTCAATAAAAAAGACATAAAAACACCTCCAAAAATTTCCGAATCGCACCTGTCACCTTAGAATATCGTTACAAATATAATATCAAAAGTTTTACATTTTTTCGTGACTGTCCGAAAAATATCAAAATATTTGATTCGTAAACGTCAAAAAAATATAAAAATCAATAAAAAGAAATAAAAACACCTCAAAAAATTCAAGAATCGCACTAGTCACTTTCGAATATCAATAGGAATAAAATATTAAAATACCACATTTTTTGTGACGGCCCAAAAAATATCAAAAAATTTTAAGTTGTAAACATCCGAAAAATATAAAAATCAAGAAAAAAACATAAAAATACCTCAAAATTTTTCCGATTCGCACCAGTTACCTAAGAATATCCATATGAATAAAATATGAAAATATCACATTTTTTCGTGACTGCCCGAAAAATATCAAAAATTTTAATTCGTAAACGTCTGAAATATATAAAAATCAAGAAAAAGACATAAAAACAACTCATAAAATACCTGAATCGCACCTGACACATTCGTATATCGATACAAATAAAGTATCAAAGATTCACATTGTTTCGTGACTGTCTGAAAAATATCAAACATTTGAATTCATAAACGTCCAAAAAATATAAAAATGAAGAAAAATACATAAAAACACCTAAAAATATTCTCAAATCGCACAAGTCACGTGATAATATCAATTCGAATAAAGTATCAAAATTTAACAATATTTAATAACTGCCCAAAAAATATCAAAATTTCTAATTCGTAAACGACCGTAAAAATATAAATATCAAGAAAAAGACATAAAAAAACACCTCAAAAAATTCTTGAAGCGCACCTGTCGCCTTAGAATATCGATACGAATAAAATATAAAAATTTAACATTTTTTCGTGACTGCCAGAAAATTATCAATAAATCTTAATTCCTAAACGTCCGAAAAATATATAAATCAAGAAAAACACATAAAAACACCTCAAAAAATTCCTGAATTGCACCTATCACATTAGAATATCGATACGAATAAAATATCAAAACTATAGATTTTTTCGGGATTGCCCGTAAAGTATTAAAAATTTCAATTCATTAACGTATGATATTAAATCAAGAAAAAGTCATAAAAACACTTCAAATTTTTTTCGAATTGCAACAGTCACTTTTGAATATCCATAAGAAAAGAATATCCAAATTTCACATTTTTTCGTGACTGTCCGAAAAATATCAAAAAATTTAATTCATAAATGTCCGAAAATATAAAGATCAAGAAGAAGACATAAAAACACCTCAAAAAATTCACGAATCGCACCAGTCAACTTAGAATATCGATACGAATAAGATATAAAAATTTCACATTTTTTTGTGACTGCCCAAAAAATATCAGAAGTTTTAATTCGTAAATGACCAAAAATATATAAAAACACCTCAAAAAATTCTCTAATCGCACACGTCATCATAGAATATCGAAACGAATAAAATATAAAAATTTCACAATTTTCGTGATTGTCCAAAATATATTAAACATTTTATTTGTAAACATCCAAAAATATAAAAATCAAGAAAAAGACATAAAAACACCTAAAAAAATTCTCGAATCGCACAAGTTACATTAGAATATAAATACGAATAAAGTATCAAAATTTAACATTTTTTAGTGACTACCCGAAAAATATCAAAAATTTTAATTCGTAAAAGACCGAAAAATATAAAAATCAAGAAAAAGACATAAAAACGCCTCAAATAATTCCTGAATCGCACTTGTCACCTTAGAATATCGATACGAATAAAAATTTTAATTAGCAAACGTCCAAAAAATACAAAAGTCAGGAATAATAGTGAAAAACACCTCAAAAAATTTCTGAATCGCACCAGTCACCTTATAATATCGATATGAACAAAATATTAAAATTTCACAAATTTTCGTGACTGGGTATATCAAAAAATTTGATTCGTAAACGACCAAAAAATATAAAAATCACGAAAAAGACATAAAAATACCTCAAAAATTACCAAATTGCACCAGTCACCTTAGAATATCGATACAATTAAAATATCAAAATTTCACTTTTTTCGTGACGGCCCAAAAAATATCAAAATCATGAAAAAGAAATAAAAACACCTCAAAAAATTCCCGATTCGCACCAGTCACCTTAGAATATTGATATGAAAAAAATATCAAAATTTCAAATTTTTTCGTGACTACTCGAAAAACATTAAAAATTTTAATTCGTAAACGTTCAAAATATATAAAAATCAAGAAAAATAAATAAAAATACCTCAAAAAATTTCCGAATCGGACCTGTCACCTTTGAATAACGATACGAAAAGATATCAAAATTTCACATCTTTTCGTAGCTGTCCTAAAAATATCAAAAAATTTAATTCGTAAACGTCAGTAAAATATAAAATAAAAAAAGAGACATAAAAACACCTCAAAAAGTTCCCAAATCTCAATCTGTCACCTTAGAATATAGATATGAATAAAATTTCAAAATTTCACACTTTTGGTGATTCCCCAAAAAATATCAAAAAATTTAATTCGTAAACGTCCGAAAATTATAAAAATCAAAATAAATAAATAAAAGCACCTCAACAAATTTCCTAATTGCACCTGTTACCTTAGAATATCGATATAAATAAAATAACAAAATTTTATCTTTTTTTTTGTTAATGCCTGAAAAATAAAAAAAAATTAACTCGTAAACGTCCGAAAAATGTTAAAATAAAGAAAAAGACATAAAAACTCCTCAAAAAATTCCCGAATCACACTTGTCACCTTAGAATATCGATAAAAATATCAATAAATTTAATTCATCAACGTCTAAATATATAAAAATCAATAAAAAGACATAAAAACAGATCAAAAAATTCTCGAATCGCACATCTTCACCCTAGAATATAAATACCAATAAAATATCAAAATTTGACATTTTTTCGTGATTGCTTGAAAAATAATAAATTTAAATTCGTAACCGTCCGAAAAATATATATAAATCAAGAAAAAGACTTAAAAACACCTCAAAAAGTTTTCGAATCGAAACCTGTCACCTTAGAATATCGATACGAATAAAATATCAAAATTTTACACTTTTCGTGGCTGCCCGAAAAATATCAAAAAATTTAATTGGTAAACTTCCAAAATATATAAATATCAAGAAAAAGACATAAAAGCACCTCAATAAATTTCCTAATTGCCCTTGTTAACTTGGAATATCGATATGAATAAAATATCAAATTTTCACTTTTTCTTCTAACTGCCTGAAAAATAAAAAAAATTAACTCGTAAACGTCCGAAAAATATAAAGGTCAAGAAAAAGACATAAAAAAACCTCAAAAAATTCCCAAATCATACTTGTAACCTTAGAATATCGATAAAAATAAAATATCAAAATTTCACATTTTTTCATGACTGCTCGAAAAAATCAAAAAATTTAATTCGTAAATGTCCAAAAAATATAAAAATTCAAGAAAAAGATATACAAACACATTAAAAAACTCCTGAATCGCACCTGTCACCTTAGAAAATCGATACGAATAAAATATGAAAATTTCGCATTTTGTCGTGACTGCCCAAAAAATATCAAAAAATTTAATTCGAAAACGACCAAAACAGTATTAAGATCAAGAAAAAGATATAAAAACACCTCAAAATTTCTCTAATCGCATCTGTCACCATAGAATATCGATACGAATAAAATATAAAAATTTCACAATTTTTCGTGGTTCTCCTAAATATATCAAAAAATTTAATTCGTAAGCATTCGAAAATATAAAAATCAAGAAAAAGACATAAAAACACCTCAAAAAATTCCCGAATCGCATTAGTCACCTTAGAATATTGATACGAATATCAAAATTTCGCAGTTTTCATGACAACCCAAAAAATATGAAAAATTTAATTAGTAAACGTCCGAAAAATATAAAAATAAAGAAAAAGTCATAAAAACACCTCAAAAAAATACTGAATCGCACCAGTCACCTTAGAATATCGATACGAATAAAATATCAAATTTTTACATTTTTTCATGACTTTCCGACAAATATCAAAAAGTTTAATCTGTAAACGTCTGAAAAATATAAAGGTCAAGAAAAAGACATAAAAACACCTCGAAAAATTCCCAAATCGCACCACTAAACTTGGAATATCTATACGAATAGTATATCAAAAATTTCAAATTTTTTCGTGACTCCTCGAAAAATATAAAAATCAAGAAAAAGACGTAAAAATACCTCAATTTTATTTTGAATTGCACCTGTCACCTTAGAATATCAATACAAATAAAATATCAAAATTTCACATTTTTTGTGACTTCCCAAAAAATTTAATTCTTAAACATCCAAAAAATATAAAAATCAAGAAAAACATAATAAAACACCTCAAAAAAATTCCCGAATCGCACCAGTCACCTAAGAATATCGATACGAATAAAATATAAAAATTTCACTTTTTTTGTGACTGTCCGTAAAATAATAAAAATTTTAATGGGTTAACGTCCGAAAATATAAAGCTCAAGAAAAAGACATAAAAACACCTCAAAAAATTCTCGAATTGCACCAGTCACCTTTGATTATCGATAACCATAAAATATCAAATTTTCACATTTTTCGTGACTAACCGATAAATATCAAAAAATTTAATTCGTAAACGTCTGAAAAGTATAAAAATCAAGAAAGAGAAATAAAAATAACTAAAAAATTCCCGAATCGCACTAACCACCTTTGAATATCGATATTAATAAAATATCAAAATTTTACATTTTTTCGTGATTGTTCGAAAAATTTAAAAAATAATAATTTGTAAACGTTTGAAAAATATAAAAATCATGAAAAAGACATAAAAACACCTCAAAAAATTCACGACTCGCACCAGCAACCTTAGAATATCAATACAAATAAAATTTCAAAATTTCACATTTTTTCTTTACTGCTCGAAAAATATAAAAATTAAGAAAAAGACATAAAAATACCTCAAATTTTTTTTGAATCGCACCTGTCTCCTTAGAATATTGATACGAATAAAATATCAAAATTTCACAATTTTTGTGACTGTACGAAAAATATCAAAAATGTTAATTCGTAAACGTCCAAAAAATATAAAAATCAAGAAAAAGAAATAAAACCACCTCAAAAAATTCCTGTATTGCACAAGTCTCCTTAGAATATCGATACAAATAAAATATCAAAATTTCACATTTTTTCGGGTCTTTTTGAAAGAATATCAAAAATTTTAATTTGTAAATGTCCAAAAAATATAGAAATCAAGAAAAAGAAATAAAAACACTTCAAAAAATTTCCAAATCGCACAAGTCACCTAAGAATATTGATACGAATAAAATATCAAAATTTTATATTTTTTCGTGACTGCCTGAAAAATATCAAAAATTTAAATCCGAAAACGTCTGAAAAAATATACAAATCAAGAAAAATAAATAAAGACACCCCAAAATTTCACCGGTCATCTTAGAATATCGGTATGACTAAAATATCAAAATTTGACATTTTTCGTGACTTACCGAAAAATATCAAAAAGCTTGATTCGTAAAAAAAAAATAAAAAAATTAAAAAATTCATGCCACCACCATAGCCGCCACCATAGCTGCCACCACTTTTGACCTAAAATTACCCCGTTCATGGCCTGTATGGCCACTGATCAGCCTATTTCTAAGGCTGATCAGGTTTCTTTGTTGAATGTAGATCTGTTTCCTCCTCTTATTCATACAAAAACACCCCACCTTAATGCAAAAGCCCCCGTTGTTCCATGTTTGCTTGGGGAACGTATTGGTTGGACTAATGAAAACATCTGCAAGGAATTCGGGACTGATAACTTCGCTAATATTCTCAAGGCTCCTAATCCTATATTGGTTCCGAAAAGTACAGTAGCTCCTATTCCATTGAAGAAAGTTGAATATCATAATGGAACTCCTAGAGTGTCTTGGACAGAAGATGAAGTTAATCGTATGAATGTCATAGAACTTCTCCAATTTGCAATAGTTGGAAAATTTTCAAATGGCTGGCCAG